>JAJONR010008867.1:0-13534 GCA_029582245.1 Solanum etuberosum
GGAGAAATCTTTCAATTTCAGGGTTGGAACTGATGAAAACTCATTGCGTTCTTGAACTAGGGCTTGGTCGACTCTTTTTCCTTCTTCTCATTCAACTAGATGAATTTTAGGAGAAATCTTTCAATTTCAGGGTTGGAACTGATGAAAACTCATTGCGTTCTTGAACTAGGGCTTGGTCGACTCTTTTTCCTTCTTCTCATTCAACTAGATGAATTTTAGGAGAAATCTTTCAATTTCAGGGTTGGAACTGATGAAAACTCATTGCGTTCTTGAACTAGGGCTTGGTCGACTCTTTTTCCTTCTTCTCATTCAACTAGATGAATTTTAGGAGAAATCTTTCAATTTCAGGGTTGGAACTGATGAAAACTCATTGCGTTCTTGAACTAGGGCTTGGTCGACTCTTTTTCCTTCTTCTCATTCAACTAGATGAATTTTAGGAGAAATCTTTCAATTTCAGGGTTGGAACTGATGAAAACTCATTGCGTTCTTGAACTAGGGCTTGGTCGACTCTTTTTCCTTCTTCTCATTCAACTAGATGAATTTTAGGAGAATGAGTTGACCTGGGTAAAGTCTAATTAAGTTACTAGGCTAAAACTGACCAAAACTACATAGTTTAGGGGTTAAACGACATAGTTTTAGGGGTCCAACGCATAGGGAAAAGACCAAACGACCCCTGATTTAAAATCTGTCGGGGTCACCGACGGACCGTGGATGGACCGACGGTCCGTTCTGGTTAACCGTTGATCGTTACTGGGAGTTGAAATTCGGGGGTCTGACCTACGGCCCTGGACCACAGACCGTGGTCTGACCTATTGTCTGTAGGTCCTGGTGTGGGTCTACCCTTAGCCAAATTTTTTGGGTTTTCTGGGGATGGGCTGCAGGTGGCCAACCAAGGGCCACCACCTATGGTCCGTGGGTCATCCTACGGTCCGTAGGTGGCACCTGCAACTTCTGGAATTCTGCATTCAGGTCTATCTAGGATACGGGGTGTTACAGCACAAGTATTCTTTGAGGGTATTTATGGTATGTTTTCACTATGTTATGATGATCTATATGTTGAATATGCTTATGACTTATGCTTTCACACTAATCTTCATGATGATCCTTAAACTTGGTAAATTCATGCTTTTCAACTAAAATGACCTTTTTAGCATGTTTTCATGATTTTATGCATGGCTATCATACTTAGTGCATTTTTGTACTAACCCATATTTTTCTATATTTTTCCCAAGTGTAGGGTCCGGTTCTTAAGGCGTTCTTCATTGGTCAAAGCTTGGATCGACTATTCTTCCATCTTGTGGTGAGTCCTCATTATTCGAGGACGGATGTTTCAATTGTACTTCATTTCTAGTTTTCCTTTTCGGATTATGTTGGAAGGGCTGTGACCCTATTTGATTCAAGTATTGTAATAAATGGCTATAATGAGACAAGTCTAGACTTCCGCTTGCTTTTATAAAAGACTTCGATTGTAAAAAAATATTTTAAAATTTCTGCATCATTTCTATTGCTTTATGTTATGGTATGCTAAGTGTCTTGTGTTAGGCCTTTTGGGGTCTAGTACGTCATGTTACATCAAGGGTGTACCCCTGGGTCGTGACACCTTTGGGAATACTTAGTTCCCTTATACACTTACTCAATTCATACTTGAAAACTCTTTCTAAAAAATATATCAAAATCATATTGTGATATGATCATTGATGACTCGGGAAGTCATACTGCATAAACATTGATGGTATATCTAGATACCATACTGCTCATACATTGATGGCATACTAGGTTGTCATACTAATCATGTTTTAGAAAACTCTTTTTCAAAAATATATCAAAATCATATTGTGATATCATCATTGATCACTCCACAAGTCATATTGCATAAAAATTGATGGCATAACTAGATATCATACTGCTTAAATATTGATGACATACTCGATTGTCATACTAATCATGTTTTAGAAACTCTCTCAAAACTCATCTTTACTTCCTCAAAAACTCAGTTTAAAACTCAAGTGTTGGCTTTAAAAAGTTTCTCAAGATTTATAATCAATTCATAGGGTTCATGTGGAATTATGGACATGAACGACTGAACTCAGGGATCTTAATAGCAATATGGAAACTCGGTAATCAGAACTTAACAATACTACTCATCAAAAAAATACTCAATTCATAGGGTTCATGCTGAAATATAGACATGAACAAATCAGCTCAAGAATCTTAATGCATAACATATAGCAATTCAATAATTAGGAATAGAATTTCAAAAAGAATAAGCAACTCAAGAACTCAAAACTCATCTCAAGAACACTCAAATCTAGGGATATAATCTTAGATTACTCTTTTATTGATTTGAAAGTAGATGTAGGGCATGAGGACAAACTAGTCCAACACTATGATAGCCTTACATACCTGGAAGAATAAGGTTTTTGAAGAATCTTGAAGAAGAACTTGATTAGAAGCCTTGAAACCCTAGCTTGAAGGAGAAAAATCAAGAAAACCTTTCTTGAGATTTCTTGAATTAGTTTCTTGAAACTCTATGACCAAGAATTATGATTTTAATTAATGATTCATAATTGTATGGATGAATTTGAGTTGGAAAGAATGAAATTCTTGGAGAAGGACTTACCTTGAAGAAGAATCTTGAAAAAAGATTGAAAGAATTTTGAATGGAGTCTTCTACTTTGATTTTCCTTTAGGGTTTTGTCCTAGGGTTTGAGAGAGAAGAGATTGATGGATTAAGAGATGAAAATCTGATTGTTTTTGGTCTTTAATTAGTCAAGAAATTCGTTTAGGGTTTTCTTGGAGGTAAAAAGACAAAAATGACCTTTTTTAATGTTTTCTCGTCGGCTAATTCATCACAGCACTATATTAGGTTACTAAAATGGTCATAACTATTTACTTAAACCTTGGATTGTTGCGAAATTGGTTGAGTTGGAAAGTAGATTCAAATACCTTTAATTTTATAGGTTATGGTCCACGTAACTCTTTATATTCTAAGAGATATGGTTGTTTGAAATTGACCTAAGTAGAATCTTACATCAAAACTTAATCGGTAAGGAAACTTTCAACTCAACTTTGTGCTAGAAGTTTTTAGTGACCTTAATTGATATCCAAAATCATTCCCACACTAAAGAATTTACCTTTACATATATGAACAATTTAAGAATAACCTGATAAACCTTAGATGCAATTAAAGAACAGTTCGGGCCTTAGCTTAGAAATTTTCGGGGTGTTACAATATCTCCCTCTTGGGATCATTTGTTCCCGAATGACGGTTAAACTAAGGATGGAAGAAAAAAGAGTTACTCTTACTATCTTTTTGACTTTTACACTTCCCTACTAACTAACCCTTATAAGAATTCCTCATTCTCTCGTCACTTCTACCAACTTAACTTTCATGCATTATTACTAGGAAACTGACTTATTACTTATCGTAAAACCTTATCTCCTTGATCCTCCACATTTATAACCTTAGATGGAATAAAAACACCATCATTATCACAATAAGGAATAACAATCCTCTTCTTTGTCCTTCACACAACTACTATCAACAACACCACTCTCAAAACTAAAAAAGATTACTGAAAGACCTCTAGGGAAAAATAGCATAAGCATGATTCATTCGTGATATCTGATATAAGAATATTCATGACATAACAGTATGTTGCTAGCCATTGAGAGTAAATCATGTATTTTTGAGACTAGACATATTGTGAGACTTGAATGCTTATATGAATAGGTTCATATCATGAGGCTGATATCCATAACTTTATAAATTAAGATTGAGATTAATGGGCTAAATTCTTTGTCCCTCATTCTGAAAACTGAGCATAGATGTGAATCTCTCTAAAGTGTATGAGCATAGTTCATAGACACAATTATGATATTAGAACCATCAACAAGATATTGTAATAACTGGACTTGAGGAATACGCAAAATTATGAAGGGATTGATATACCTCTAAAACTCTTTCGGAAGACTTCACTATCTCATCCTCAACACTTGACTTGGTTTTCCATCTTATCATCTCCCCCTTAGGTCTAAAGCTGACACTTGAAAGTTATGGATCTATTCCATCATATCTACACTGGTCTACATTCTCTTTACTCTAATACTCATAAATGACTTATCTCATGGCTATTGATCTCTCTATAAGCATGTACTAAGACTCCTTCTTAGACTTCTTTCTAAGATGCTTCGATTAACCTCTTCTCATTGGCTTATAAGGCCGCTTCATTTAACTCTTAAGGAAAAAAAATAAAAAAAATCAATGCTTACATCAGCCTATTCCACATTGACAGCTCAAAAATACTATCTAGGCACACATCACAAATCATTAACTTAATTGGAACCTCGTCTAGTTACATACAATCTCGGGTACACCTTTTAATTCTCTTGTTACTCTTATGACTTAGCCACACTTCACTACCCTCATCTAAAAGTTAGGATCTCTCACTTGTACCACTCATCTTCATTGCAGCTAACATCTCAATTCCTCACCTACTCTATGTCAAGTCCACCAGATTAGATCTCAAGACTAACATCATCACCCTCATATTGCCATTCTTTTGATCACAATGCTCATCTCAAATTCAAGCTTAATGTTTATTACTAAACCTTGATATCAATATAATTTCTTGCTTACTATACTAACTTACAACTACTGGATAAAATTAGGAAACACTTGCCCACTAAAACCTCATGACAAGTAGTCAATCTTTATCTCTCAGTCTTCATACTTACATATTACTGCCACATACCACTTCACAACTTAAGTACTATTTACTCATTAACTATACATCATTACTTAATTAGTTCTATAACACTTTGAATATTATGGGCTCTCCCTCGAAAATCATAAGCGTAGCTTAGATCTATCTGTAACACCCCAGAATTTTTTTTGAACTAAGACTCAAACTATCCTTCGTTGTGACTAGAATTTTACCAAAAAATTAAAAATTTCTTAAGTATTAAGGTCAAGTCACTAGATATAGCACCTTGAGTTCCAAAAATTAATTAAAAAGAATTCATTCAAGTCACTCCTTACTTTTTTAAGTTTTGGGTCAACTTCAAACGACCATAACTTTCAGTACAAAATGAGTTAGGTGGCCCATAAGATATCGAATGAAAGGTCTTGGAATCCTCATTCAAACACCACCGAGTTTTCTAATTTTTAAGCTCGTATGAGGGTAATTTGCCTGCTTGAAGTCGGACTGTCCATTTACGGAAAGTTACCCAGATTTAAGAGGGGTATTTTGATCTTTTCCTTATCCTATCAGATTTATTTCATTTTTAGTAATTTATTAGGGGTCTAAATTGATTTGGTTCAGTTTACACAAATCCTAATTCACGCTAGGGTTTTAGAAAAGAGTTCAAGAAGAGAAGGAGGAGAAAAGACGAGAAAGGTCAAGATTTCGTCAAGTTCTTGAGATTTTGGTTGCGAATTTCACCAAGGGTTTGATCCCTAAGGGGTATGTGAGTTCACATAGCATTGGGATCGTTCACCCACATGCCAATCATGTTATTTTCTGCGTAAATCTCATCCTAAAAATTTGAAGGTTTGATGTTCTTGATTAGTGTTCTTGAATTTGCTTTTGTTCTTGAATAAGGATGGGATTCATGAGTTCTTGAGATAATCGTATTGAGTTTAAGAGTTGTTTCTGAGTAGATTCTCGTGTACGTGTATTGAGTAATTGAATCTAAGGAGAATTTGAGAAAATAAATTGATTCTAGACGCGCTGGGGAAGGGCTGAGGAGACGCGCCCCTGATGCACCAGAAGATCTAGGGCGACGCGCCTCCGATGCACCAAATGGTCTGGGCGGCGCACCAGCAGTGCACCAAGGTTGGGTGCCCCCACTATTTTTCTGTCGTTTAGCCCGTCTAAGTTCTCTTAAAGTGTACCTTCACTCCCTATTGATTCTAACTACTCTAAACTACTTCTAAGCACCTAAAAATCATTCATAACCCTAAATTCATAATTCAAATTCAAGTTAGAGTTAAGAGCTAAGTCTTGAGAGTTCTTTCAAATCTTTTGAGGAGTCCCCTACAATTTCTAATAAATTGTTTCAAGACTCAAGTAAGTGAGCATGAGAGTGAGGATAACGCATTCATGAGTCTATACTATCATCAAGATCCTTCATGTCATGAATTATAACTCTTGAATTCATAATTCAAATTCAAGAAATAGTTAAGAGTAAAGTTCAAGAAAGTCTTTTAGTTCAATTGTGAATCCTTTGAGATCAACTATAGATTTGAGCTAAGCTTTGAGGAAGAAAGTATGAGAATGATAAGAGTCGTATACATGAGGTCCATATTGTTATTGAGTCGAGTCGTTCATGCCCATAAATTCCACATGAACTCCATAAGTTGAGTATCTTTGAGAGGAGTAATATTTTCAAGTTCTAAGACTTGAGTATTGAGTTCCTAACCCTTTGAGATTATATTCCTAATCAGTGGGCTATTACATGTTACTTATTGAAGGTCCTTGAGTTGAGTTGTTCATGCCCATAATTCTGCATGAACCCTATGAGTTGAGCATTCTTAAAATGAGTAGTATCGTGAATTCCTTGAGTTGAGTTGTTCATGCCCATAATTCCGCATGAACCCTATGAGTTGAGCATTCTTGAAATGAGTAGTATCATTAAGTCCTTGAGTTGAGTTGTTCATGCCCATAATTCTGCATGAACCCTATGAGTCGAGCAGTCTTGAGATAAGGAGTATCATTGAGTCCTTGAGTTGAGTAGTTCATGCCCATTATTCCATATGAACCCTATTTTGAGAAGTATTTTGCAAACCTTTTTAAAACTTGTTTTAAGACTTGAGCATATGAGTTTGAGAAAGAGTAGCGTTGAGTTCATTTTTTTCAAAATGAATATATGGGAACTAAGTATTCCCAAGAGTAAATATTTTCACATTTAAAAGAAGAGGGAACTGACATTTCCAAAAGAGTTTTGAGCAGTTTGAGTAACATCTCTTTTAAGAGAAAGATTTTGAGTAATAATCTCAAAACACAGAAAGAGATATGTTTTTAAACATATGAGTTGAGTATCTTTTTGGGAGTAGTATTGAGCATCGATATGGGGATGAGTTTAGATAACTCAAGTCCCCATAAACCATGTAGCCAACGTGGGTAGAAAGGGTCATACTTTTTAGATGATTCCTTAATGCTTTTTAGCATAGACTAGTGTATCCACTTAGTTGAGGTTAAATATAACCCGGCAAGGTATAGGACAGTTCTGGCAACGTGGGTGAGAAGTTGTATCATCACATAGCTCATAGTGATGGTTGTCGGTTAGAGAATCTCCCACAGAGTTATATTGTATTTTTATATACACACTGAGTATTATTGTAATTTTTCAATACATTGAGTTGCTATCTACAGTTTTATAGCTTTCCATATATATTGCATCTTTTACTGTTGTTTTATCCTTGAGTATCAGGAGTAGAGTATCTTGAGTTGAGTACCTTTGAGTTGAGTATCATATCTTTGGGTTGAGTATCTTATTCTTGAGTTGAGTTGAGTCGAGTGAGTTGAAAAGAGGTAAGTATGTTTCCTTTTAATCAAGTTCAAGCTTATGTTTATGCTTTAGAATTTCCCTTACATGCTTGTACATTCTATGTACTGAGCCATTTGGCCTGCATCATTTCATGATTCAGATACAGGTAGCTAGGGTCATCAATAGGCACTTCGTTGATACCACTTGCAGTTCGAGTTAGCTATGGTGAGCCTCCTTGCTGCGGAGTATTTCATTTACTTTCAGTTTAGTCAAGATGTTGTGGGTCTTGTCCCAACTTCCATCTTTGTCATTTAGAGGCTTCATAGATAGACAATACAGTTTGAAAAGTCTATTTCATTTATTTTGTTAAATGTTTTAAAGACTTGAGTTGCCTATTTCTGGCGAGTTGAATATACTACTTTATTCAAAGTTAATCATTTGAGTTAAAGCTTTGTAATTGAGTTCAATGAATTTTATTCAGTTTTAAGCTCTGTATGCTTGAGTTAGTCTTTTGCTTGTAGTCCTCCAGGATGAGGGTTCGCTGGGGGATCAGAAATGGTTCTCGAGTGCCGGCCACGTCCAGGATGTTGGCTTGGGTCGTGACAAATTTGGTATCATAGAACAAAGTTCAAGAGTCCTAAGGTGTCTATGAAGTGGTGTCTATAGAGTCCTAGTTATCGGTGTAAAGCACGCCACATCTATAATTAGGAGGCTGCAACATTTAGGAACTATCTCACTTTTTCATTCTCTTAATCATGCTATAGAGATATGTCATAGAGATTTATTCATACTCGTGCGTTTCTCAGATTCATTCGACTACCCGTCATACTAGAGGTGGTTGAAAAGAAAAGTCAGTCATTTATCGATGATTTGCTCTTAGCAAGAGTCTTGAGGAATTCATGAGACTCCAGATGGGCTTGAGAGAAGCCCATGAGTGAGTTCAGTGTTGAGTTTCAGAGAAATGCACTCATGTTCACATGAATCATGCGTTTGAGCTAAAAGCGAGTTGTACACTCTTCCCTAAACCTTATTCATCTGAGACCTTTAAGAGGATGGTATGTTTAGAGCTTGGATAGTATTTTCGCCCTAAAAGATAATATGAATTACGAGATCATGAGCAGTAGTAGTGAAAGTGCCCAGAATTAGAGGAAAGTATGCAGAGGTTCAGTAATCTAAGGAAAAGAGATAGTGATGGGGTAGATTATGCGATTGCAATCATGCACCCAGTCAATTATAAGTGATGAGTTTCCCTTATGAGTAAAATAAGGAATAATAATGTTGTAGAGAGTTCTAGATAGAAGGAAGAGGAATAGTTACTAGTCATGATGATACATAGTGTATTTTTTTAACCATAATAGAGTTGATGTCAATGTGGCATCATGTTAGAAAAGACTAAATTCATATGTTGAATAATCGAGCAGAGTATTCATGAGGTGGTAGACCCAAGCTAGGCTTGTGAATTTTGAAGGGGGAAACCCCATGGTATTCAGAGGATGATAGAACTATTTGAGAGATAATGCACAGTAAGTGAGTAAGTAGTACTTAAGTTGCGAAGTCGAATATGATGGTAATTTGTGAGTATGGAGACTAAGGGTAAGGATTGACTACTTGTCATGAGGTCCTAGTGGATAAGTGTTTCTGAATTTGTACCTAGTAGTTGTAAGTTTGTATAGTAAGCGACCAATCATGTTGATATCCGTGTTTCTTAATAAACATTAAGCTTGAATTTGAGATGAGTGTCTTGATCAAAAGGGATGGCAACATGAGGGTGATGATGTTGTCTTGATATTTGATCTAGAAGACTTGACATAGAGTAGGTGAGGAATTGAGGTGATTAGTTGCAATGAGTGTGAGTGGTACAAGTGAGATACCCTAAACCTCTTGATAAGGGCAGGGAAGTGTGGCTAAGTCACAAGAGTAAAAATACCATTATGAGGTGTACCGAGAGGGTATGTAATCAGAAGAGGTTAACAGAAACACCTTAGAAAAAAGTCTTAGTACCCGCTTATGGGGAGTTCGGTCGGCATGAGATAAGCTTCTCCCGAGTGTTAGAGTAAAAGAGGATGTAGACCAGTTAGAGATGTTGGAATAGGTCCATAGCCTTCAAGTGTCAGCTTTAGACCTAAGGGGGAGACTACAAGATGAGAATTCAAGTCAAGTGTTCGAGAATAAGATAGTCATGAGTTCCAAAGAGTAAGGGATATATCTTTTCAGAGGTCCTTTTAGTAATGGAGTAATGTTAGAAAGAGAAGGTAAATGATCCTATCGTGATATGGTGTGATAATTCTGTCTAAGGTTAGAAATGAGGAGGAAGAAGAGAATGAGGTTTTACTATAAGAAATAGCTAAATGAGAGCCCTTAGTTGGTTCCGAATAGTAATGGGGGCAAATTCTAGTTGGTATGGCAGAGATGATAAGAGTAACCCCGTTCAATACCCAGTCCAGCCGTCATTCGAGGACGAATGATCCCAAGGGGGAGATATTGTAAGACCCCAGAATTTTTTTGAACTAAGACTCAAACCATCCTTCGTTGTTAGTAGGATTTTACCAAGGAATTAAAAATTTCTTAAGTATTAAGGTCAATTCACTAGATATAGCACCTTGAGTTCCAAAAATAATCAAAGAGAATTCATTCAAGTCATTCCTTAGTTCTTTTAAGTTTTTGGTCAACTTCAAATGATCATAACTTTCAGTACAGAATGAGTTAGATGGCCCATAAGATATCAAATAAAAGGTCTTGGAATCCTCTTTCTGATGCCACCAAGTTTTCTAATTTTCAAGCTCATATAAGGGAGATATGCCCGTTTGAACTCGGGCTATCCATTTAAGGAAAGTTACCCAGATTTAAGAGGGGTATTTTGGTCTTTTCCTTACCCTATCAAATTTATTTCATATTTAGTAATTTATTTGGGGTCTAAACTGATTTGGTTCAGTTTACACAAATCCTAATTCACGCTAGAGTTTTAGAAAAGAGTTCAAGAAGAGAAAGGAGGAGAAAGGTCAAGATTTCGTCAAGTTCTTGAGATTTTGGTTGAGGATTTCGCCAAGGGATTGATCCATAAGAGGTATGTGAGTTCACATAATGTTGGGTTCATTCATCCACGCAACAATCATGTTATTTTCTGCGTAAATTTTGTCGTAAAAAGTTGTAGGTTTGATGTTCTTGATTACTATTCTTGAATTTGCTTTCGTTCTTGAATTAGGATGGGATTGATGAGTTCTTGAGATAATCGTATTGAGTTTAAGAGTTGTTTTTCAGTAGATTCTCGTGTACTTGTATTGGTTAATTGAATCTAAGGAGAATTTGAGAATAGAAATTGATTCTAGATGAATTAGGGTCAGAAAACAAGAAGAAAAATTCATCAGAAAGTTTTGGGGAAGGGCTGGGGTGACGCGCCCCCGATGCGCCAGAAGGTCTGGGGTGACGCGCCCCCGATGTGCCAGAAGGTATGGGGCGGCGTACCAGTAGGGTTCCAGGGTCGCCTGCCCCCACTCTTTTTCCGTCGTTTAGCCTGTTTAAGTTCTCTTAAAGTGTACCTTCACTCCCTATTGATTCTAACTACTCTAAACTACTTTTAAGCACCTAGAAATCATTCATAACATGAATCATAACCTTGAATTCATAATTTAAATTCAAGGTAGAGTTAAGAGCTAAGTCTTGAGAGTTCTTTCGAGTCTTTTGAGGAGACTCCTACAATTTCTAATAAATTCTTTCAAGACTCAAGTAAGTGAGCATGAGAGTGAGGAGAATGTATTCATGAGTCTACACTATCATCAAGATCCTTCATGTCATGAATCATAACTCTTGAATTCATAATTCAAATTCAAGAAATAGTTAAGAGTAGAGTTCAACAAAGTCTTTTAGTTCAATTGTAAATCCTTTGAGGTCAACTATTGATTTGAGCTAAGCTTTGAGGAAGTAAGTATGAGAATGATAAGAGTCGTATACATGAGTTCCATATTGTTATGTAGACCCTTGAGTCTAGTCATTCATGCCCATAAATTCCGCATGAACTCCATAAGTTGAGTATCTTTGAGAGGAGTAGTATCTTCAAGTTCTAAGGCTTGATTATTGAGTTCCTAACCCTTTGAGATTATATTCCTAATCAGGGGCTATTACATGTTACTTATTGAAGGTCCTTGAGTTGAGTTGTTCATGCCCATAATTCCGCCTGAACCCTATGAGTTGAGCATTCTTCAAATGAGTAGTATTGTGAAGTCCTTGAGTTGAGTTGTTCATGCCCATAATTACGCATGAACCCTGTGAGTTGAGCATTCTTGAAATGAGTAGTATCATGAAGTCCTTGAGTTGAGTTGTTCATGCCCATAATTCTGCATGAACCCTATGAGTCGAGCAGTCTTGAGATGAGGAGTATCATTGAGTCCTTGAATTGAGTAGTTTATGCCCATAATTCCGCATGAACCCTATTTTGAGAAGTCTTTTGCAAACCTTTTTAAAACTTGATTTAATACTTGAGCATATGAGTTTGAGAAAGAGTAGCGTTGAGTTCATTTTTTTCAAAATGAATATATGGGAACTAAGTATTCCCAAGAGTAAATGTTTTCACATTTAAAAGAGGGGGAAACTGAGATTTCCAAAAGAGTTTTGAGTAGTTTGAGTAACATCTCTTTTAAGAGAGATTTTTTAGTAATAATCTCAAAACACAGAAAGAGTTATATTTTTAAACATATGAGCTGAGTATATTTTTGGGAGTAGTATTGAGCACCGATATGAGGACGAGTTCAGATAACTCAAGTCCTCATAAACCATGTAACCAACGTGGATAGAAAGGGTCATACATTTTAGATGATTCCTTGATGCTTTTGAGCATATACTAGTGGATCCACTTATTTGAGAGGTTCTATACCCCAGCAAGGTATAGGACAGTTATGGCAGTGTGGGTGAGACGATGTATCATCACATAGCTCATAGTGATGGTTGTCGGTTAGAGAATCTCCAACAGAGTTGTATTGTATTTTTATATACACACTGAGTATTATTATATTTTTCAATACATTGAGTTTCTATCTACAATTTTACAGCTTTCGATATATATTGCATCTTATATTGTTGTTTTATACTTGAGTATCAGGAGTAGAGTATCTTGAGTTGAGTACCTTTGAGTTGAGTTGAGTATCTTATTCTTGAATTGAGTTGAGTCGAGTGAGTTGAGAAGCAGTAAGTATGTTTCCTTTTTATCAAGTTCAAGCTTTTGTTTATGATTTAGAATTCCCCTTACATGCTCGTATATTCCATGTACTGAGCTATTTGGCATGCATTGTTTCATGATGAAGATATAGGTAGCTAGGGTCATCAACAGGCCCTTCGTTGATACCACTTGCAGTTCAAGTTAGCTATGGTGAGTCTCCTTGCTTCCGGAGGATTTCATTTACTTTTCAGTTTAGTTAGGATGTAGTGGGTCTTGTCCCGACTTCCATCTTTGTCATTTAGAGGCTTCATAGATAGACAGTACAGTTTGAGAAGTTTGTTTCATTTATTTTGTTAAATGTTTTAAAGACTTGAGTTTCCTATTTGAGTTAAAGCTTTGTAATTGAGTTCAATGAATTTTATTCAGTTTTAAGCTTTGTATGCTTGAGTTAGTCTTCCTCTTATAGTCAGCCAGGATGAGGGTTTACTTGGGGATCAGAAATGGTTCTCGAGTGCCGGCCACATCCATGGTGTAGGCTCGGGTCTCAACTGAAACAAGGTTTAGAGAAAAGAGTTTGGGAATGCATATCAATTTTAGCTCGAACGCATGATTCATATGAATAAGAGTGCATTCTTTTGAAACTCAACACTTCAGCTCACTCACGGGCTTCTCTTATGCCCTTCTATAGTCTCATGACTTTCTCTAGACTTTTGCTGAGAGTAACTCATCGATAATGAACTGACTTTGCTTTTCAACCACCTCTAGTATGACGGGTAGTCGAATGAATCTGAGAAATGCACGAGTATGAATAAATATCTATGACATAGCTCTATTGCACGATTCAGAGTATGAAAGAAGGGAAACTTTTTCTTAAATGTCTGTAGTCCCTCATTT
>JAJONR010008868.1:0-14042 GCA_029582245.1 Solanum etuberosum
CTTAAGGAAATTATTCCCCTCTAGTATCCGAGGTTTGATTTGGAATATGTCCTCCCAGGATAGAATGATCTCAATCACCAGTGTATTGATACCTAAAATGCTGGTGTCAGCGAACCACTCAACAGCAGTAAAGTACACGAAGAAAAATTTGTGCAGAAGAAGAAGAAGAAATCAGAAATTTTCGTAAGTAAAAAGTCTGAAGAATCACTGGTATTTATAGGCAAGAGGAACTGTTTCCGAAAGGTTACAACCTTTCAGAAACCATACGACCATTTATAAAAGTTTGCAACCTTTCAAACGGTCATGGCTGTTCCTGAAAGTTACAACCCTTCAGAACAGTCATCTCCAACGGCGGGAAATTTAAATTAAAACGGGAAAGTGTTTTCAATAAAATGGGTCACGCGGATCCGAGTCGGGTCGGAACGTTTCGGTTAATTACCTAAATAATTGAAACGTTTTGGCTATTTAATTAATTAAATAAATAATTAAATAAACTTTGTCCAAAAAATTAATCTCTCGATCATTTTCCAAAGCCGAAGCCGAAGCCGAGGCCGAGCGAGCGACGACGACGACGGCGCGAGAGGGGTCCCTCTTTCCAACCCTTTTAACAACTAATAGAAGTGTTTCTCTGTTTAAACACTTCTATTTTTCTTTCCACCACCAATGAGAGAGAAATGCCTTTTCTTAAAGCATAAGAGAATCTTTTCCAATTCCTTTTTTCATCTTCCCTCCATTTCCCATTAACTCTTGCTATACCCAACAATATTTATGTCCATACATCCAAGAAGATTTCACAACCTTTGAAGTGTAGGAGGTTGAAAAAATCAATTTCCCGATCAGTATCTATAATTAGTAAAAGAAAAAAATAAGTGACTACTGCTCCAGTATCTTCCTCAATCGCAAAAGGCAAGGGGAAAGAGAAAGAGAAAGAGGAAGAGAAAGAGAAAGAGAAAGAGGAAGAGAAAGAGGTGAAGGAGAAAGAGAAAGAGGAAGAGAAAGAGGAGAAAGAGAAAGAGAAGAAAGTCGTCAGTTGTGATGTGAAGAAGAAACAATATCCATTTGAAGGTTTTAACATTGTCAGCGAGGGTCCAACTGAACTAATGTCATCCTTCTTGCAATGGATAAACGAGGGTCTTTACAAGAATCATTCAAAAAAGTAAAGTCATTCAACTATTATTAGTACTTTTTGATGTCCACTAAATTTATTATTTTTAATGTTTACACAATTACAGAAGAGACAAGGATGATCACTACTTAGTCAATTGCTCGAAACTTGGATTTGATCAACTTGATTTTGTAGTTGCATTTCCGAAGAAAAAGGATTGTTTCTACGTAATGTCTCAACCCAATAAGTGTTGGACTGATGAGGTAAATCCATGCCCACTTATGTTTTGATTAATACATGAATACATACAAATAATTGCTATAGAAATACACTTGTTGATGCATCTGTGCAGCATGGGGATTTCATTTTGTACTATTTGTGGAAGAAATCGAAGCAACAGAGTCATTCTAAATATCGATATACCATTACTAATTGTTTTTTTCAAAACATACATTGACAAGGCCAATGTTGTTCCTGAAAATGAGAATAAAATCGTTGACACTATCAAAGGGTTTAGTATACCTGCTGGACTGCCTTGGCACCTCACAGATGAGGTTTATGTCCCTGTAAATTGTAATGGGGAGTTTCATTGGGTTTTGGCTTTCGTTGTATTGAAGGAACAGTGCATAAAGGTGTATGATTCGATGTCCTTATCTAGGACTAACAGGAAAATTATGCGCCGAGATTCAAAAGTTGTCTACAATGTTGCCAAACTACCTTGAATCCAGCGGTTTTTTGAGCAAAAAGACCGAACCAACTAGTCAGTTCTTGAATCTTACCAAGGCAAGAACAAATATCACCCTTTCGAAGTCACACATGTTACTGGTATTTCCCAACAAGCAAGCAATAGTTTGTATGTATCACATTATTTTTTTTGTCTTACCACTATCAAAATGTGATGTTAATATTAGGTTTATTATATTTTCTAATTTATATTATACCATGAAGTGATTTTGGACTTTTTGTTGCAGCATACACTGAGTTTTTTAGTGATGGACTACAAGTACCATCTTATGGAATTATTTCTCAATCCCTTCGCTTGAGATATGCTTCACTCCTATGGAATTATGGGATTTTAAAGGTTCAGAGTGGCTATGTTAGTAACAATGAAGATCCACAGAGGCCTAGACCTAAAAAAGCAAAGTTCATATGTCCAGATGAAAATGTTATGGTTACCACCATTGATTAGATTTAGTTTTGATGGTTATGTATACCATTGACCTTTTTTGTTGATAAGTTGTAAAAAAACAATTGGTGAAGTATTCATTTTTGCTGATAATATTAATGATTATTATTATTTTTACTTTGTTGGAACATATATAGCTTTGGTTGTAAAAAAAATCACACAATTATCTGCATGTTCCCCAATAGGAAGGTCATATGTGGCAACATATATAACATTTGTGGTAAAAAAAACCACAGAATTATCTGCATGTGCCCCAATAGGAAGGTCATATGTGGCAACATATATAACATTTGTGGTAAAAGAAATCCATAGAACTATCTGCATGTGCCCCAACAAGAAGGTCATATGTGGCAACATATATAACATTTGTGGTAAAAAAACCACATAATTATCTGCATGGGCCCCAACAAAAAGGAGACATGTGGCAACATATGTCACTTTGAATATCATATGTTGCAACATCATACTGTCAAAATTCAAAAAAAAAAAAAAAGAGGCAGAACAACTGTCCTTTTCCCTCTCTCCTCTATAAAAGGACGATTCATATTCAAAATCTATTTTTTATTTTGTTTCCTATTCCTTCTTCCTTTCATCTCTCAGCTCTTATTGTTTCTCCATTTTTCTTCTTCACAAATTCAGTTGTTGTTGCTGTGATATTTTCTACCACATAAGTGTAATATGTTGCGATATTTTCTATAAGAAGTCGTTGTTGCCCTCTTCATTCTTAATTTATCATCGATATTCTCAGGTATAATTTAATTAGGTTTTTTAAATACTTTTACTGGTATTAAATCAGGATATGTTTAGTGGTTTATCACTTATTTATTTGTAGGATGGTTGGTTTGGTTTGGTTGGTTGTTATTCCTTTTGAAATATTATTTGTTTTCAAAAAGCTTCAATTTGTAGTTGGTTGGTTAGGGTTTAGAATTTTGTAGTTTGTTGGTTGCTTCATTTGTGGTATTGAATCGTATTTGGGTTATGTTTTGTTGTTTGTGTGTTGTTGTGTTGTTGTGTTGTTGTGTTGTTGTGTTGTTGTGTTTGTGTTTGGTTGTTATTATTTTTGTTAAGAAATATTTGATTTTTGTGGTTGCAGATACAAATATAATGCCTGTCAAAAGAAAAATTATATTAAAAGCTGAAACAACTGACACAAAGATCCAGAAGAGGCCTAGGACTAGTAGGAAGAAGAAGAATGAAAATTCCAGTTCCACTCTTTTAGAAGAACTTGCATCTGAAGAAGTTTTTTCTTCTCTATTAGAGTCAGGAGTTTCTTCTTCTCAAGTAGAACCAGAAGTTTCTCAAGAAGATCTACCAATTCTCCATGAAGTTGTTGTATATGAAGAAAGAAGAGAAGAAGAAAAAAATGAAGTTGAGGAGGAAGAAGAGAGAAAAAAAGAAGTTGAGGAAGAAGAAGAGAAAAAAAAAAGAAATTAAGGAATAAGAAGAGAAAAAAAGAAGAAGTTGAGGAAGAAGAAGAAAAAAAAGAAGTTGAGGAAGATAAAGGAAAAAATAAAGAAGTTGAGGAAGAAGAAGAAGAAAAAAGTGAAGTTGAAAAATTGTCAATGCACACACTTTCCCTGTGCATTTCCAGCCTAATGCTACTGGTGATAGCATTATAAGGTCATCCATGGGAAAAGCTTTCGACTCCTTCAGGACCATGCTCCAGGAGAATGGTTTGGAAGTTTTTTTAGGAATAGTTCTTTTGGTCATTTTCTTGATTTGCCAAAGAAACATAATGCACGTTTTCAAATGACCATTGTCTATGAACTTCTGAAAAGAAGGTTCATTTTTTAGAATCATGAAAAGAAGGATGAGGTGTTGATTAATTATTGTGGCATGCCACTCTTCTTTGGCATAAGAGAGTTTGTCATAGTTACAGGGTTAAAATGTCATTCTCCTTCTAAGCCAATCCCTGAATTCACAGTCAAAAAACAACCACGGAGACGAAAGAAAGGAGAAAAAGAAAAAAGTAAGGAACAATCAATTGAGGAGCATGACTTGGTGTCCCTTGTTGGCCCAAGCTTCAAAAATCCCGATTTGATATATTTGTTGAATAACAAGGATACATCAAAGAAGCACAAGGAGTCATTGTGCTTACTTTGGTTTGTACATAATGTGCTTCTGTACAAAGATATCAACAACAACATACCCCTTAAATAGGTGAAGTTATCCGAGGATATTGAGGCTTTCAACAACTATCCTTAGGGTCATGATAGCTACTACTTAACTGTCAAATACTTGTTGGCTCCTTTATCTCAAAAGACCAATAACTTATTTGGATTTACATGGGCTTTAATGGTAAACATAAATGTTCGTAAACTTTTTATATTTTATTGAATAATTCCACAGTTGATTTGTGACATGTTTTCCTTTTTTCTAGGCTTGGGCATTTGAAGCCATTCCTCATTTGAGGCATCAATTAACTGCAGAAGAAGAGATTTCATCTCCAAGGATATTGAGATGGTTGAAAGCAAAAAGTGTCAAAAACCCTCCAGATATTTTTAACCCTCCTCATGATGCAGTAAGTTGAAGTTGTTATATTACAAATTTGAAATTTTCATATGTGTGAAATGTTGTTACAGATGAGGCATATGTTTCTACAGATGAGTTATTTGTTGCTGCAGATGCCCCATATGTCGCAACAGATGCATCATCTGTAGCAACATTTGACCCATCTGTAATAATATGTGACCCAAATGTTGCTACAGATGATGCATAGGTTACAGCATGTGGTTGCAAGTGGATATTATCCAACCTGCGGTCAGCTATGATATACTCAAATCTTTTCACCTCCCTCTTCGATCGATCTGGAAGACGTTTCCTTAGCAGTTGACATCTCAACAGAGTCCTCCGGTCGAGTTGGAAAACAACACAAATGTTGCTACAGATGCCCATATGTTGCAACATATGACCCCATCTGTAGCAATATATGACCCCATATGTTACAACATCTCACCCAAATATTCCTACCGATGACTCTTTTTTATAATTTTAGGTTGTGCATCCATGGCTTGTCCCAACAGAAAATTAATTGTAAATGTCATCTCTAATTACTCTAGGGTTGGTTGAAACCTTATTTGATCCTATATTGGATAGAGTTAAAAGGGAATTGGTTGGAGCAACAACCATCAAAAGAGAAAGAGTTGATAATGAATTAGTTATTTTTGATGGTGTTGATGTTGGTGGTGGTATTGGTGCTGGTGCTGGTATTGATTGTTGTGGTGGTATTGGTGTTGGTGCTGGTGCTGGTGCTGGTGTTGGTATTGTTGGACAAAACGAAGGGGCTACCTCTTGTAGTAGATGTTCTGGCTTTCTGTGTGAGAAGTTTAAGAAACAAGATGAAGATTCTATCATGTATCTTCAAACATTGAGTCAGACTGTGAATGAATTTAAAAACAAGATGGGGGTCATATTGAAGGTCGATTGGAACCCATGGTAAAAAATATAACCAGTGTCGCGTGCGGGTCATATTCGCTTGCATTTGATTACCAACACACCAATTCAACCTCCCAACACCTTGTTGTGTGACAATACAGTTGGTCGATTGCAATGGAATTGGGTTGCTGGGATAGTAGATAAAAACTTGGAGCCTTGACAATGTGTTTGTAATTAATGACAATGTTTTATTTTATGTGTGATGTTATATGTTATGTTGCTTCAACCAAATCTCTTTTAACTCTATCTATCCCTACATGGTCAAATGTTGCTACATAAGGGTGATCTGTAGCAGTAAATGAGTCATCTGTAGCAACAGATGAGTCATCTGTAGCAACAGATAATCCATCTGTAGCAACATATGCCTCAAATGGTCAAATGGTGCTATATAAGGGTGATATGTTGCAACATTTGAGGTATCTGTAGCAACAAATGAGTCATATGTAGCAACATATGCCTCAAATGTTGCAACATTTGACTCATATGTAGCAACACATGGATCATCTGTAGCAACATATGCCTCAAATATTGCAACATTTGACTCATATATAGCAACACATGGGTCATCTGTAGCAACATAGGCCTCAAATGTTGTAACATTTGACTCATATGTAGCAACACATGGGTCATCTGTAGCAACATATGCCTCAAATGTTGCCACATTTGACTTATATGTAGCAATACATGGGTCATCTGTAGCAACATATGCCTCATATGGTCAAATGTTGCTACATAAGGGTGATATGTTGCAATATTTGAGGCATCTGTAGCAACAAATGAGTCATTTGTAGTAACATATAACTCAAATATTGCAACATTTGACTCATATGTAGCAACACATGGGTGTTATGTTATGTTAAGAACAAGTAAAAGTATTGGAACAGAAGTGCAAAACTATGTTTATTTATTTCGTCAACTATGATAATTTTAATGGTTGTACACAACTACATAAGAATTTTCCATCCTCCACAGTATTCTTCTTGGTAATGCTTAAAAATAGGGGAAAAAACCACAACAATCAATACGAATATTTGCTTCCAGTTGTTACAACATTTGGTCTTCTTCTTCTCCTTCATCACCCATTTGTTACTTCTTTTAATATGACTTTCATCATCAATTTCCAACTACTTAATTCTCTTCGCCAATCTCAGAATAACGAACTTGGATCGTATATCAACATCTTCACGATCCCTCAATCTAAAAAAGTTGCATGCATTCTCCTAAAATACACACCACAAAGAAATTCAAATTAAACAAAACTAAAATAAAGACAATCTCAAGTCTCTAGACCGAGATGTAGAAATGTACATACACGATAGCGTGGACAAGACCAAAATCTTTGACCTGGATTGTCCTTCGATCATGAAGTTTGCATTGAAAGTAAGTCTCCATGTGTGCAACAGATTTTCACACCCAACATGGGATCATTCTCATCATTACAAATTCGATTCAATATTGCATTTAACATTATATCAAAAGTAACAAAAATAAACAAAACTCATTCATAAGATCTCTAGTACTGAGCTATATTTAAAGAAACTCATTCTTACCCAATGGCTATATTGCAAAATTAATGATTTCATTGATTTGACAGTATATGACAGGCGAATCTTATTTATTGATTTGGTTTAACCAAACCCCAATCAATTAGTTGCGTGTTAAAAACAAAGAACAGAAAAGACTGATGAAATAAATAACATCATTATATCCCGTGCACTCCAGAGATCCGAGATCCATGCGAAGAGAGAGAAAGCGAAGCGGAGAAACCGAAGCGGTGAGGAAGAAAATGAAAACCCTAATTTATATATATCCCTTCTAGAAATGAAATAATGGGCTGATTGGGCCAGTCTTAGAGGTTGGGTCTATGACTTTTATAAAGTACTTACGTGTTTTATCCAACAGAATATACATATGTTGCTACAGATGACATTTGATGGATGGGTTAATCGATAAATTAAGCAATTTAGCAATGAAAAATGTCAAATTGGACCATATTTTAGTACTTTGGACCATATTTAAGCAATAAAAAGATGCTATAACACTTCGAACAACGATTTACAAGGGTGTTATATAACTATCATATGGAATTACTTAGTCATTGTATGATGAACTAGTGGTATGATAGTATTTGTAAAAATAATTGATAGAATTGATGAAGGTTGTTGTATTAGACCATAATTTTGTACTTAGACATGTTGTAGGACTATATATTAGAGTTACATGTTGTATTAGGTCACAATTTAATAGAATTAATACCAAAAATCACATTTTAGGATATACATATGTTGACACATATGGCGTATCTGTTGCAAAATTCAACATATTATCCAACAGAACGTACATATGTTGCCACAGATGATATTTGATGGATGGGTTAATCGATAAATTTAGCAATTTAGCAATGAAAAATGTCAAAATGGACCATATTTTAGTACTTTGGACCATAATTAAGCAATAAAAAGATGTTATAACACTTCGAACAACGATTTTATATGACAGATCTGTTACAATTTTGACACAAAATTTAACAGATTATCCAACAGTAACACCTCGCTATTTGAAGGAACTAGAATTAGAAAGAAAACATTTTTGGAAATAAACAAATTTGGAAGGTTTGAAAAAGTTAAGTTAAGTATTAGTTTTGTGTCAATTTCAAACAACCATAACTCCTAGATAAAGATGAGTTAGGTGTGCTACAAGGTACCGTAGGAAAGATATTTGAATTATCTTTCCAACGCCACCGAGTTTGCTCATTTTTGAGTTTATATGAGGGAGATATGTCCATTTGAAGTTGGGCTGTCTAGATAAGGAAAGTCAAAATCGGATTTTAGGAGGGTATTATGGTCTTTTCACTACCCGAGTAATTTATTTCGTTTTTGGTAATTACTTAGGGGTCTAAACTGAATTGGGTCAGTTTACACAATCAAAGATTTCACACTAGGGTTTTTAGAGAAAGAACGCAAGAGGAGAAAAGAGGAGAAGAAGCAAAGTTCGTCGTTCTTGAGTTTTCGCTTGTGGATTTCGCCAAGGGTTAATCCCAATGAGGTATGTGAGATCACATAGCGTTGGGTTCATTCACCCACGCGTCAATCATAATTTATTTCAGTGAATTTATGTTCTTAAAAGTATAGAAATTGAGTTCTTGATGGATTTTGTTGAAGTTCTATTGGGTTCTTGATTGTTGAAGTTGTTGAGAAGTCATTTTGAGTGGATTCTTTCATATTTTGATTATGTATTCGAATCTAAAGGGTTTAGAGTTGAAAAACGACCAAGGGAATTCGTCAAAAATCTGGGGAAAGTGGGGCACCGTGCCACTCAGAGCACCCCACATCACTCTGAAGTTTGGCCTCTTGGGCGCCGCACCAGCCAGTGCGCCCCAAGCTAGTGTCTGTAATTTTGGGTCTGGCGCCCCGCGCCACTCAGAGCGCTAGGGTTGCCAGGTCCCCTAACCTTTCACACTTTTTTCCGTTCGAGTTCCCTTGAAACGTACCTAGGTTTTCTAGTTGATTGCTACATTCTAAGGTACGTCTAAATAACATGAAACCATCCATAACATGAGATCAAGAGCCTTGATTCCATAATTCAATTCAAGGAAAGCTAAGAGTCAAGTCAAGAGAAGTTCATAGAGTCTTCCAAAAGTCTTTCACAAATATTTTAACTTTGTTTTAAGACTTGAGTTTTGAGTTGAGTAAAGAGTAAAGATTGAATTTCATTTCTTCAAAAGAGTATATCGGGACTATGTATTCCCAAAGAGTAAATGTTTTCACATTTAAACAAGAAAGGGAACACCGATTTCCAACAGAGCCTTTGAGCTAGTTTTTCAGTCAAGATTAAATGCTTTCACAATTAAGCAAGAGAGGAAACTTTGATTTCCAAGAGAGCATTTGAGCTAAGTTTTTGGGAAATTATCTCAAACCACATAAAGAAGTTTTGTTATTAAACATATGAGCTAGTATTATTTTGGAGTAGTATTGAGAACCGATATGGGGAATAGTTCAGACAACTCACAGCCCCCATAAACCATGTAGCCATTATGGGTTGAAAAGGGTCATACTTTTTAGATGATTCCTTAGTGTTGTTTAGCATAGACTAGTGGATCCACTTAGTAGTTAGGTTCTATGCCCTTGTCAAGTTATAGGACGGTCCTGGCAGCGTGAGACAAAATGTTGTATCATCACATAGCTCTTAAGTGATGGTTTTCAGTTAGAGAAACTCCCACAAAAGCATTTGTGTATTCTTATATACACAGAGTTAATTGTATTCTTATATACACAGAGTTAATTGTATTTTTATATACACCCGTTATGGTCATTATGAGTTTCTGGTCATGTCGTTCGGTTTGACCAATGCACCCGTAGCGTTCATGGACCTTATGAATAGAGTATTCAAGCCTTATTTAGATATATTTGTTATCATGTTCATTGATGACATACTAATCTATTCGAGGAATGAGGAAGATCATGCTAGTCATCTCACAGTAGTTCTCCAAACTCTAAAGGATAGAGAGTTGTATGCTAAGTTCTCTAAGTGTGAGTTCTTACTTGAGTCTGTGGAATTCCTAGGCCACATTGTTTCCGGTGATGGAATTAGAGTTGATACTCAGAAAATAGAGGTAGTGCAGAATTGCCCTAGACCCACATCTCCAACTGATATTAGGAGTTTCTTTGAGTTGGATGGATATTACAGAAAGTTCATGGAGGGATTTTCATCTATTTTGTCACCTTTGACTAAGTTAACTCAGAAAACAGTTAAGTTTCAATGGTCTGAAGCTTGTAAGAAAAGCTTTCGGGAATTGAAAAAGAGGTTGACTATTACCCCAGTATTGACCTTACCAGAGGGTACGCAAGGTTTTGTAATATATTGTGATGCGTCCAGAGTTGTACTGGATTGTGTGTTAATGCAAAATGGCAAAGTTATAGCTTATGCCTCCAGACAGCTGAAGGTTCACGAGAAGAACTACCCAACCCTTGATCTAGAGTTGGCTGTCGTAGTATTTGCTTTGAAAATATGGTGTCATTATATGTATGGTGTTTATGTAGATGTGTTCACCGATCACAAGAGTCTTGAATATGTGTTTAGTCAGAAAGAGATTAATCTCAGACAGAGAAGGTGGTTAGAATTACTCAAGGATTATGACATGAGTATTCTTTATCACCCAGGTAAGGCTAATGTTGTGGCTGATGCCTTGAGTATATTGTCTATGGGTAGTACCGCCCATTGTGAAGAAGAGAAGAAAGATTTAGCAAAAGATGTGCATAGGCTTACACGATTAGGAGTTCGACTAATGGATTCCACAAAAGGAGGAGTAGTTGTGATGAATGGGGCTGAATCATCATTAGTATCTGAAGTTAAGGAGAAACAAGACCAAGATCCTATTTTGCTTGAATTGAAGGCAAATGTTCATAAGCAAAAAGTAATGGCTTTTGTACAATGGGGAGATGGTGTATTGAGGTATCAAGGTAGATTGTGTGTACCAAGGGTGGATGAACTTCAAGAGAGAATCATGGAGGAAGCTCATAGCTCCAAATATTCTATACATTCAGGTTCCACAAAGATGTATCGTGACTTGAGAGAAGTATATTGGTGGAATAGGATGAAGAAAGGTATTGCTGAGTCTGTTGCTAAATGCCTGAATTGTCAACAAGTTAAAGTAGAGCACCAAAGTCCCGGTGGTATGGCTCAGAATATAGAACTTCCAGAATGGAAGTGGGAGATGATCAATATAGATTTCATCCCAGGTTTACCAAGGTCTCACAGGCAGCATGATTCTATTAGGGTGATTGTTGATAGAATGACTAAATCAACCCACTTTTTGCCGGAAAAGACTACTCATTCAGCAGAAGATAATGCTAAGTTGTATATTCAAGAGGTAGTCAGACTTCATGCGGTTCCGGTATCGATTATTTCAAATAGAGGTACACAATTTACTGCACAGTTTTGGAAGTCATTCCAGAATGGCTTGAGTTCAAAGGTGAACTTGAGTACTGCTTTTCATCCTCAGACAGATGGTCAAGCAGAGCGCACTATTCAGACATTAGAAGATATGTTGACGGCCTGTGTGATTGATTTCAAGGATAATTGGGATGATCACCTACCTCTCATTGAGTTTGCCTACAACAATAGTTACCATTCTAGCATCCAAATGGCTCCTAATGAAGCTCTTTATGGGAGAAGATGTAGATCTCCTATTGGATGGTTTGAAGTTGGTGAAGCTGGGTTGATAGGACCATACTAAGTTCATCAAGCTATGGAGAAGGTGAAAGTTAATCAAGAGAGATTGAAAATAGCGCAGAGTCGTCAGAAATCCTACATTGATGTTAGGAGAAGAGACTTAGAGTTTGAAGTAGATGATTGGGTTTACTTGAAAGTTTTACCCATGAAGGGTGTTATGAGATTTGGTAAGAAGGGGAAGCTTAGTCCCCGGTATATTAGTCCATACAGAATATCCAAGAGGATTGGCAATGTAGCTTATGAGTTAGAGCTAACACAAGAGTTAGAAGCGGTTCATCCGGTATTCCACATCTCTATGTTGAAAAAGTGTATGGGCGATCCTTCATTGATTATACCAACTGAAGATATTGGTATTAAAGATAGCTTGTCTTATGAGGAGATTCTTGTTCAGTGGAGAAATCAGTTTGTTGAGGAAGCTACTTGGGAAGCTGAGAAGGATATGAAGAAGAGATACCCACATCTCTTCGAATCCAGAGAAGTGCCAAATTAAGGTACTAATCCTTTTCTTGGTTTTTAATTTAAGTTGGCATGTTGTATTTAAATTTTTCTTGTTGGGTGTTTGAGCTAGATGTTAGATGTTACACCTTAGCGGTCTAAGAGTAATCTCATTCTAGGACGAATGTTCCCAAGGGGGAGATATTGTAACACCTAGCTATTTGAAAGAACTAGAAAGAACTAGACTTAGAAAGAAAACGTTTTTGGAAATAATCAAATTTGGAAAGTTTGACAAAGTTAAGCTAAGTATGAGTTTTGGGTCAACTTCAAACGACCATAACTCCAAGATCAGGATGAGTTAGGTATGCTACAAGGTACCGTAGGAAATATCTTTGAATTATCTTTCCAACTCCACCGAGTTTGCACATTTTTGAGTTCGTATGAGGGAGATATGCCCATTTAAAGTTGGGTTGTCTAGATAAGGAAAGTCAAAACCGGATTTTAGGAGGGTATTATGGTCTTCTACCCAAGTAATTTATTTCGTTTTTGGTAATTACTTAGGGGTCTAAATTGAATTGGGTCGGTTTACACACTCAAAGATTTCACGCTAGGGTTTTTAGAGAAAGAACGCAAGAGGAGAAAAGAGGAGAAGGAGCAAAGTTTGTCGTTCTTGAGTTTTCGCTTGTGGATTTCACCAAGGGTTAATCCCTACGAGGTATGTGAGATCATATAGCGTTGGGTTCGTGCACCCACGTGCCAATCATGATTTATTTCAGTGAATTTATGTTCTTGAAAGTATAGAAATTGAGTTCTTGATGGATTTTGTTGAAGTTCTATTGGGTTCTTGATTGTTGAAGTTGTTGAGAAGTTCTTGAGTTAAATTCATGAAATTAGATATCGTTTTGAGTGGATTTTTACATATTTTTATTATGTATTCGAATCTAAGTGTTTGGGGAAAGAACCAATTGAATCTAGAGGGTTTAGAGTTGAAAAACGACCAAGAGCATTCATCGAAAATATAGGGAAAAGGGGTGGGGAGCCGCGCCACTCAGAGCGCCCCACATCAGAATCTGAAGTTTGGCCTCTGGGGAGCCACGCCAGCTAGTGCGCCCCAAGCCAGTGTCTGTAGTTTTGGGTCTGGCGCCCCGCGCCACTCAGAGCGCTAGGGTTGCCTGGTCCCCTACCCTTTCCCACTTCTTTCCGTTCAAGTTCCCTTGAGACGTACCTATGTTTTCTAGTTGATTGCTACACTTTAAGGTATGTCGAAATAACATGAAATCATCCATAACATGAGATCATGAGTCTTGAATCTATAATTCAATTCAAGGAAAGTTAAGAGTCAAGTCAAGAGAAGTTCATAGAGTCTTCCAAAAGTCTTTCACAAATGTTTTAACTTTGTTTTAAGACTTGAGTTTTGAGTTGAGTAAAGAGTAAAGAGTAAATATTGAAGTTCATTTCTTCAAAAGGGTATATCGGGACTATGTATTCCCAAAGAGTAAATGTTTACACATTTAAACAAGAAAGGAAACACCGATTTCCAACAGAGCCTTTGAGCTAGTTTTTCAGTCAAGAGTAAATGCTTTCACAATTAAGCAAGAGAGGAAACTTTGATTTCCAAGAGAGCCTTTGAGCTATGTTTTTGAGCAATTA
>JAJONR010008873.1:0-10494 GCA_029582245.1 Solanum etuberosum
GTTCTTCGAGGTTCTTGAGTTTTGTTGCGGATTTTCGCCATGGGTTTGATCCCTAAGAGGTATGTAAGCTTCCATAGTGTTGGGTTCATTCACCCACGCGCCAATCATGATTTATTCAGTGCAATTTCGTTTTTGAAATTTAAAAATTTAAGTTCTTGATGAGTTCTTGATAAGTGTTCTTGAAGTTTCATTCTAAATCTTGTTTTGTTAGGATTTTGATGAATTCTTGAGAAGAAAGTTAGTGATTTAAGAGTTGTTTTGAGTAGATTAGTGTGTACTCAGGTTGGGTATTCGAATCTAAGTGATTGGGAAAGAAATCGTTCGATTTTAGGCGAGTTAGGGTGAGATAACAAGGAAAGAAATTTGTCGGGTTTTCTGGGTTGGGGCCTGGCGCCCCGCGCCAACCAGTGCACCCAAAATCCTCTTCTGTAGTTTAGGGGATGGCGCCCCGCGCCACTCAGTGCGCTAGGGTCGCCTGCCCTGTCTAGTTTGTAGTCGGTTGCTCTGTTTGAGTTCCTTTGAAGTGTACCTTCACTCCATTTGATTCTAAACGACTTCTAAACACCTAGAAATCATTCATAACATGAATCATAACCTTGAATTCATAATTCAAATTCAAGGTAGAGTAAAAGTTAAGTCTTGAGAGTTTATTCGAACATTTCAAGAAAGTCCCTTTGAGCCTTTTTGAGGAGTCTTCTATAATTTTTAATAACTTGTTTCAAGACTCGAGCAGTTGAGTATAAGAGTGAGGAGAATGTATTCATGAGTCTACTTCATCATCACGAGATCCTTCATATCACGAACCATAACTCTTGAATTCATAATTCAAATTCAAGAGAGTGTTAAGAGTAGAGTTCAAGAAAGTCTTTGAGTTCAATTGTGAATCCTTTGAGATCAACTATCAATTTGAAATAAGTTTTGAGGATGTAAGTATGAGAATGAGAAGAGTTGTATACATTAGTTCCATATTGTTATTTAGACCCTCGAGTCAAGTCATTCATGCCCATAATTTTGCATGAACTTCATAAATTGAGCATCTTTGAGAGAAGTAGTATCTACAAGTTCTAAGTCTTGAGTATTGAGTTCCTAACCCTTTTGAGATTATATTCCTAATCGTGGAACTACTACATATTACCCATGAAGGGCCTTAAGTTGAGTAGTTCATGCCCATAATCCCGCATGAACCCTATGAGTCGAGCAGTCTTGAGATGAGAAGTATCATTGAGTCCTTGAGTTGAGTAGTTCATGACCATAATTCCGCATGAACCCTCTGAGTCGAGCATTCTTGAAACGAGTATTACCATTAAAGTTCTTGAGTTCTGAGTTGTTGAGTCTCGAGTATTAAGTTCTATGTGTGGTTATTGAAAACCTTAAATTGAGTCGTTCACGTCCATAATTCGGCATTAACTTTATTCTGAGAAGACTTTAACAAATTTTTCTAATTTTTTTTTAAGACTTGAGCACTTGAGTTGAGAAAGAGTAGAGTCGAGTTCATTTTCTTTAAAATGATATATGGAAAATAAGTATTCTCAAGAGTAAATGTTTTCACATTTAAAAGAGAAGGAAACTAAGAGGGTATGTATTCAGAAGAGGTTAAGAGATACATTGTAGAAGGAGGTCTTAGTACCTGCTTACGGAGAGTTTGATAGTAATGAGATAAGCTTCTCCTGAATGTTAGAGTAAAAGAGGATATAGATCAGTTAATGATAATGGAATAGGTCCATAGCTTTCAGGTGTCAGCTTTAGACCTAAGGAGGAGATGACAAGATGAGAAATCAAGTCAAGTGTTTGAGAGTAAAATAGTAATGAGTTCCAAAGAGTATGGGAGATATCCTTTCGGAGGTCCTTTTAGTAGTGAAGTGATGTTAGAAGAAGAAGGTTAATGATCTTATCATGATGATGATGGTGTGATAATTCCATCTAAGGTTATAAATGAGGAGGATGAGGTTTTACTAAGAATCAATAGTTAAATGAGAGCCCTTAGTTGGTTCCGAGGGAGTTGGTTAGTTGGAGTCCCTGGAATTGTTAGAGTACTAAGTTTGAATGTGGTGGTAAGTAGTAATAGTCTTGGGATGAGATTCCCTATAGAGAGGTATAGAACCCGAACCTAAGGATTTGGATTAAGCTTGAGTATATTGAGAGCGTACCATTAGACTCAGGCCTTAGTAAGAGTAACCCCATTCCATATCTAGTCCAGTCGTCATTCGAGGATGAATGATCCCAAGGGAAAGATATTGTAACACCCCAGAAAAATTTTGAGCTAAGACTCGAACCATCCTTCGTTGTGTGTAGGATTTTACCGAGGAATTTAAAATTTCTTAAGTGTTAAGGTCACTAGATGTAGCACCTTGAGTTCCAAGAAGAACTAAAGAGAGTTCATTCAAGTCATTCCTAAGTTCTTCTAAGATTTGGGTCAACTTCAAACTACCATAACTCTGTGTACAGAATGAGTTAGGTGTGCCATGAGATGGCCGCTGAAAGAGACCGAACAAGGTTCAGCTAGCGCATCTTTGAATTATCTTTCCAACGCCACCAATTTTCTAAGTTTTGAGGTCGGATGAATGAGATATACCCTTTTGAAGTTAGGCTGTCCAATTAAGGAAAGTTAGCCGAAAATAGTGAGGGGTATTTTGGTCTTTTCCTAACAAAATCAAATTTAATTCATTTTTAGTAAGGTTTTAAGGGTCTAACACTATTAGGTTCAGTTTTATAATCCCAATATATGCCTAGGGTTTTAGTTGAGAGTTCAAGAAGAAAAAAGAAGACAAAAGAGGAGAAAAAAGAAAGGATCAAGGCGTTCATCGAGGTTCTTGAGTTTTGTTGCGGATTTTCGCAATGTGTTTGATCCCTAAGAGGTATGTAAGCTTCCATAGTGTTGGGTTCGTTCACCCACGCGCCAATCATGATTTATTCAGAGCAATTTCGTTCTTGAAATTTAAAAATTTAAGTTCTTGATGAGTTCTTGATAAGTGTTCTTAATGTTTCATTCTAAATCTTGTTTTGTTGGGATTTTGATGAATTATTGAGATGAAAGTTTGTGATTTAAGAATTGTTTTGAGTAGATTAGTTTGTACTCAGGTTGGGTATTTGAATCTAAGTGATTGGGGAGGAAAACCGTTCAATTCCAGGCGAGTTAGGGTGAGAAAATGAGCAAAGAAATTCGTCGGATTTTCTGGGTTAGGGCCTAGCCCCCCGCGCAAGCCAGTGCGCCCCAAATCCTCTTCTGTAGTTTAGGGGCTGGAGTCCCGCGCCACTAAGTGCGCCAGGGTCGCCTGCACCATCTAGTTTGCAGTCGGTTGCTCTGTTTCAGTTCCTTTGAAGTGTACCTTCACTCCCTTTGATTCTAAGCACTCTAAACTACTTCTAAACACCTAGAAATCATTCATAACATGAATCATAACCTTGAATTCATAATTCAAATTGAAGTTATGAATTCAAGGTAGAGTAAAAGTTAAGTCTTGAGAGTTTATTCGAACATTTCGAGAAAGTCCCTATGAGCCTTTTTGATGAGTCTTCTACAATTTCTAATAACTTGTTTCATGACTCGATCAAGTGAGTATAAGAGTGAGGAGAATGTATTCATGAGTCTACTTCATCATCACGAGATCCTTCATATCATGAATCATAACTCTTGAATTCATAATTCAAATTCAAGAGAGAGTTAAGAGTAGAGTTCAAGAAAGTCTTTGAGTTCAATTGTGAATCCTTTGAGATCAACTATCGTTTTGAACTAAGTTTTGAGGAAGTAAGTATGAGAATGAGAAGAGTTGTATACATGAGTTCCATATTGTTCTTTAGACCCTCGAGTCAAGTCGTTCATGCCCATAATTCCGCATGAACTTCATAAATTGAGAATCTTTGAGAGGAGTAGTATCTTCAAGTTCTAAGTCTTGAGTATTGAGTTCCTAACCATTTTGAGATTATATTCTTAATCATTGGACTACTACATGTTAACAATGAAGGTCCTTGAGTTGAGTAGTTTATGCCCATAATCCCGCATGAACCCTATGAGTCGAGCAATTTTGAGATGAGAAGTATAATTGAGTCCTTGAGTTGAGTAGTTCATGCCCATAATTCTGCATGAACCCTCTGAGTCGAGCATTATTGAAACGAGTATTACCATTAAAGTTCTTGAGTTTTGAGTTATTGAGTCTCGAGTATTGAGTTTTATGTATGGTTATTGAAAACCTTGAATTGAGTTGTTCACGTCCATAATTCGGCATGAACTTTATTCTGAGAAGTCTTTTACAATTTTTTCTAAAATTGTTTTAACACTTGAGCACTTGAGTTGAGAAAGAGTAGAGTCGAGTTCATTTTCTTTAAAATGATATATGGAAACTAAGTATTCCCAAGAGTTAATGTTTTCACATTTAAAAGAGAAGGAAACTGAGATTTCCTAAAGAGTTTTGAGCAGTTTGAGTAACATCTCTTTTTAGAGAAAGATTTTGAGTAATAATCTCAAACCATAGAAAGAGTTATGTTTTTAAACATATGAGCTAGTTACATTTTGAGAGTAGTATTGAGCACCGATATGGGGACGAGTTTGAGTTTAGATAATTCAAAATCTCCATAAACCATGTAGCCAGCTTGGATAGAAAAGATTCGTACTTTTTAGATGATTCCTTAATGCTTTTAGCATAGACTAGTGGATCCACTTAGTGAGTTAGGTTCTATACCCCCGACAAGGTATAGACCGGCCCTGGCAGCGTGAGGTAAAACGTTGTATCATCACATAGCTCATAGTGATGGTTATCGGTTAGAGAAACTCTCACAAAAATATTTTGTATTCTTATATACACAGAGTTATTTTGTATTTTCATATACAAACAAGAGTTTATTTTTTATCCTTGCATACAAACTGAGTATATGTATTCTTAAATACATTGAGTTGGTTTCTACTGTTTTAAAAGCTTTCCATATATCGCATATCTTATTGTTGCTTTATATTTAGTTGAGTATCCAGAGTTTGAGTACCCAAAGTCGAGTATCTTATTATTGAATTGAGCCTTATTACTGAGTTGAATATCTTATCATTGAGTTGAACTATGTTTCTTTGAGTTGAGTGAGTTGAGAAGAGGTAAGTATGTTTCTTTCCCACCAGTTCAAGCTTATGTTTATGCTTTAGAATTCCCCTTACATACTCGTACATTTCATATACTGAGCCATTTTGCCTGCATCATTTCATGATGCAGATACAGGTATTTAGGGTCATCAACAGGAGCTTCGTTGATACCACATGGAGTTCGAGTTAGCTATGGTGAGCCTCCTTGCTTCCGGAGGATTTCATTTACTTTTAAGTTTTGTCAGGATGTCGTGGGTCTTGTCCCGACTTCCATCTTTGTCATTTATAGGCTTCATAGATAGACAGTAGAGTTTGAGAAGTCTGTTTCATTTATTTTGTTAAATGTTTTAAAGACTTGAGATGCCTATTTCTGGCGAGTTGAATATATTGTTTTATTGAGAGTTAATCTTTTGAGTTAATGATTTTGTAATTGAGTTTGTTGAATTTATTTCAGTTTTAAGCTTTTGTATGCTTGAGTTAGTCTTCCGCTTGTAGTCAGCCAGGATGAGGGTTCGCTTGGGGACCAGCAATGGTTCTCGAGTGCCGGGCACGTCCAGGGTGTAGGCTCGGGTGGTGACAAACTTGGTATCAGAGCACAGAGTTCAACTGTCCTAGGGAGTCTATGAAGTCGTGTTAGTAGGGTCTTGTTTATGGTTGTGATGGCCCCACTTCTATAAACGAGGGACTACAAAAATTTAAGAAAAGTTTCCCTTCTTTCATACTCTTAATTGTGCAATAGAGCTTACTCCTAGAGATTGATTCATACTCGTGCGTTTCTCAGATCCATTCGACTACCCTTCATACTAGAGGTGGTTTAAAAGAAAATTCAGTCCTTTATCGATGAGTTGTTCTTAGCAAGAGTTTTGAGGAAGTCATGACACTCCAGAGGGGCTTGAGAGAAGCCCATGAGAGAGTTAAGTGTTGATTTTCAGAGGAATGCACTCATGTTCATATGAATCGTGCGTTTGAGCTAAAAATGAGTTGTACTCTCTTCCCAAAGCCTTGTTTCAGCAGAGATCCTTATGAGGAAGTATGTTTAGAGCTTGGGTAGTATTTTTATCTGAAAAGGTAGCACGAGTTACAAGATCACGAGCAATAGTAGTGAAAGAGTCCAGAGTTAGAGGAAAACATGCAGAGGTATAGAAATCATCGAAAGGGGGATTGTGATAGGGCAGATTATATTATTGCAACCATGTACCCAGTCGGTTATAAGTGATGAGTTCCTTTATGAGTAGAAAAATGAGTAATAATGTTGTAGAAGGTTCTTGATAGAAGAAAGAGAAATAGTTGCTAGTCAAGATGAGCTAGAGTATTTTTTTAAACCAAAAATAGAGTTAATATTGATGTGCCATCGTGTTAGAGGAGACTAAGTACATGTATTGAATAAGAGAACAGAGTATTCATAAAGTGATAGATCTAAGCTAGGCTTATGATTTGTTTTAGAGGGTCATGATGTTCATAAGGTTATAAAACTGATCGAGTAATGAGGTATAGTATAGTAGGAGAGCATTCGTTTTGATATTCAGGTTTAGTAATAAATATTAAGCTTGAATTTCATATGAGCATCGTGATCAAAAGAATGACAACATGAGTTTGATGATGTTAGTCTTGAGATTTAATCTGGTATACTTGGCATAGAGTAGGTGAAGAATTAAGATATTAGCTGCAATGAAGATGAGTGGTACAAGTAAGAGATCCTAACCTTTAGATAAGGGCAGTGAAGTGTGGCTAAGTCACAAGAGTAAATAGAGCATTAAGAGGGGTACTGAGAGGGTATGTATTTAGAAGAGGTTAAGAGATACATTGTAGAAGGAGGTCTTAGTACCTGCTTACGGAGAGTTCGAAAGTCATGAGATAAGCTTCTCCCGAATGTTAGAGTAAAAGAGGATGTAGACCAGTTAATGATAATGGAATAGGTCCATAGCTTTCAGGTGTCAGCTTTAGACCTAAGGGGGAGATGACAAGCTGAGAAATCAAGAAAAATGTTTGAGAGTAAGATAGTAATGAGTTCCAAAGAGTATGGGAGATATCCTTTCGGAGGTCCTTTTAGTAGTGAGGTGATGTTAGAAGAAGAAGGTTAATGATCTTTTAATGATAATGATGGTATGATAATTCCATCTAAGGTTATAAATGAGGAGGATGAGGTTTTACTATAAGTCAATAGTTAAATGAGAGCCCTTAGTTGGTTCCGAGGGAGTTGGTTAGTAGGATTCCATAGAGTTGTTAGAGTACTAAGCTTGAATGTGGTGGTAAGGAGTAATAGTCTTGGGATGAGATTCCCTATAGAGAGGTATAGAACCCGAACCTAAGGATTTGGGTGAAGCTTGAGTTATTGAAAGCGTACCATTAGACTCAGACCTTAGTAAGAGTAACCCCATTCCATATCCAGTCCAGTCGTCATTCGAGGATGAATGATCCCAAGGAAGAGATATTGTAACACCCCGATAAATTTTTGAGCTAAGATTCGAACCATCCTTCATTGTGAGTCGGATTTTATCGAGGAATTTAAAATTTCTTAAGTGTTAAGGTCACTAGATGTAGCACCTAGAGTTCCAAGAACAACTAAAGAGAGTTCATTCAAGTCATTCCTAAGTTCTTCTAAGATTTAAGTCAACTTCAAACGACCATAACTCTCTGTACAGAATGAGTTAGGTGTGCCATGAGATGGCAAATGAAATGTCTTTAAATTATCTTTCCAGCGCCATCGAGTTTGCTAAGTTTCGAGGTTGGATGAGTGAGATTTACCCTTTTGAAGTCAGGCTTTCCAGTTAAGGAAAGTTACCTAAAAATAGTGAGGGATATTTTGGTTTTTTCCTTACCAAATCAGATTTAATTCATTTTTTGTAAGATTTTAAGAGTCTGATACTATTAGGTTCAGTTTTATAATCCTAATATACGCCTAGGGTTTAGTTGAGAGTTCAAGAAGAGAAAAGAGGAGAAAAGAGGAAAGGATCAAGGCGTTCATCGAGGTTCTTGAGTTTTGTTGCGGATTTTCACCATGGGTTTGATCCCTAAGAGGTATGTAAGATTCCATCGTGTTGGGTTCGTTCACCCTCGCGCCAATCATGATTTATTCAGCGCAATTTTATTCTTGAAATTTAAAGATTTAAGTTCTTGATGAATTCTTGTTAAGTGTTCTTGAAGTTTCATTCTAAATCTTGTTTAGTTCGGATTTTGATGAATTCTTGAGATAAAAGTTAGTTATTTAAGAGTTGTTTTGAGTAGATTAGTATGTACTTAGGTTGGGTATTACAATCTAAGTGATTGGGGAAGAAACCGTTCGATTCTAGGCGAGTTAGGGTGAGAAAACGAGCAAAGAAATTCGTCGGATTTTCTGGGTTAGGTCCTGGCGCCCCGCGCCAGCCAGTGCGCCCCAAATCCTCTTCTGTAGTTTAGGGGCTGGCGCCCCGCGCCACTCAGTGCGCCAGGGTCGCCTGCCCCGTCTAGTTTGCAGTCGGTTGCTCTGTTTAAGTTTCTTTGAAGTGTACCTCCACTCCCTTTGATTCTAAACACTCTAAACTACTTCTAAACACCTAGAAATCATTTATAACATGAATCATAACCTTGTATTCATAATTCAAATTCAAGGTATAGTAAAAGTTAAGTCTTGAGAGTTTATTCGAATATTTCGAGAAAGTCCTTTTAAGTCTTTTTGAGAGTCTTTTACAATTTCTAATAACTTGTTTCAAGACTCGAGAAAGTGAGTATAAGAGTGAGGTGAATGTATTCATGAGTCTACTTCATTATCATGAGATCCTTCATATCACGAATCCTAACTCTTGAATTCATAATTCAAATTCAGGAGAGAGTTAAGAGTAGAGTTCAAGAAAGTCTTTGAGTTCAATTGTGAATCCTTTGAGATCAACTATCGATTTGAACTAATTTTTAAGGAAGTAAGTATGAGAATGAGAAGAGTTGTATACATGAGTTCCATATTGTTCTTTAGACCCTCGAGTCAAGTCGTTCATGTCCATAATTCCGCATGAACTTCTTAAATTGAGCATCTTTGAGAGGAGCAGTATCTTCAAGTTCTAAGTCTTGAGTATTGAGTTCCTAACCCTTTTGAGATTATATTCCTAATCATGGGACTACTACATGTTACCCATGAAGGTCCTTGAGTTGAGTTGTTCATGCCCATAATCCCGCATGAACCCTATGAGTCGAGAAGTCTTGAGATGAGAAGTATCATTGAGTCTTTGAGTTGAGTAGTTCATGCCCATAATTCCGCATGAACCCTCTGAGTCGAGCATTCTTGAAACGAGTATTACCATTAAAGTTCTTGAGTTCTGAGTTGTTGAGTCTCGAGTATTGAGTTTTATGTATGGTTATTGAAAACCTTGAATTGAGTTGTTCACGTCCATAATTCGGCATGAACTTTATTCTGAGAAGTCTTTTACAATTTTTTCTAAAATTGTTTTAAGACTTGAGCACTTGAGTTGAGAAAGAGTAGAGTCAAGTTCATTTTCTTTAAAATGATATATGGGAACTAAGTATTTCCAAGAGTAAATGTTTTCATATTTAAAAGAGAAGGAAACTGAGATTTCCTAACATCTCTTTTTAGAGAAAGATTTTGAGTAATAATCTCAAACCACAGAAAGAGTTATGTTTTTAAACATAGGATCTAGTTACATTTTGGGAGTAGTATTGAGCACCGTTATGGGGACGAGTTTGAGTTCAGATAATTGAAAGTCTCCATAAACCGTGTAGCCAGCATAAGTAGAAAAGGGGTCATACTTTTTAGATGATTCCTTAATGCTTTTAGCATAGACTAGTGGATCCACTTAGTGAGTTAGGTTCTATACCCCCGACAAGGTATAGAACGGCCCTGGCAGCGTGAGGCAAAACGTTGTATCACCATATAGCTCATAGTGATGGTTGTCGGTTAGAGAAACTCCCACAAAAATATTTTATATTCTTATATACACAGAGTTATTTTGTATTTTCATATACAAACAAGAGTTTATTTTGTATCCTTGCATACAAACTGAGTATATTATATTCTTAAATACATTGAGTTGCTTTCTACTGTTTTAAAAGCTTTCCATATATTGCATCTCTTATTTTGCTTTATATTGAGTTGAGTATCCAGAGTTTGAGTACCCAGAGTCGAGTATCTTATTATTGAGTTGAGCCTTATTACTGATTTGAATATCTTATCATTGAGTTGAACTATGTTTCTTTGAGTTGAGTTGAGTTGAGAAGAGGTAAGTATGTTTCTTTCCCACCAGTTCAAGCTTATGTTTATGCTTTAGAATTCCCCTTACATACTCGTACATTTCATATACTGAGCCATTTTGCCTGCATCATTTCATGATGCAGATACAGGTATTTAGGGTCATCAACAGGAGCTTCGTTGATACCACATGGAGTTCGAGTTAGCTATGGTGAGCCTCCTTGCTTCCGGAGGATTTCATTTACTTTTAAGTTTTGTC
>JAJONR010008874.1:0-12471 GCA_029582245.1 Solanum etuberosum
TTTTGAAAGAAAATAATTTTATATGATTGATTTTCCTCGTGTTGTAGTGCATTGAGTATGAGTTGCCTATAGACTTCATGAGATGAATTGATGAATGTGCTTTAGATATGCTTTTTGAGATTGAATTGCATATGAGCTCTATGAGATTTTGTTGAGCATGATTTTAGCTTGGAGAAGGTAGTTCCTCCTTGTAAATGGGTAATGTTGAAAATTCATGCATATTGGGTTGATAGATGTAGTTCCTACTTCCTTATGGTGCATTTGAGTATGTTGAGCTTCGAGTTGATGTTTCCTCCTTATTTATGGGCATTGCATGCATAATGGGCTGCTAGAGTTAGTTTCACCCCTTGTATGAAGTTTTGAGAACGTCCTAGCTTGGAGTCGATAATTCCTCCTTTGTTGTAATCATTACATTATAGGTTGGGTTGTTAGTTCCTCTCCTACTCTTTTAGAAAAAGTTTGAATATCATTCATGGACGAATGGTCCCAAGGGGAGATATTGTAACCCCCCGTATCTGAAAAAGGGAAAAGGAACAGATTTTGGGAAAGTGTAGGTGCCAGCCACGAGGGCCACCCACGGCCCGTGGATGAGACCACGGACCGTAGGTGTGGTCCGTGGATGGCCCTCCCTATAATGGCCTAGAGGCTCAGGACCACGGCCTGACCTACATACCGTAGGTCAGACCACGGTCTGTGGTTAGGGTCCGTGGTTCGAGGCCCAAAAATGGACTTTCTAAGGGCCAACCACTGTCCACCAGGACGGATCGTGGGTCAAACCACGTCCCGTCGACTGGGGTCCGTCGGTGGCCAACTGTCAGTTATTGTTAGGGGCAGTTGGGTCTTTTTCTAATTATTTAATTCCTATACTATGTCGTTTTACCTATGTTTAGGACCCCTATATAAGTAATTTTAACCCCTTAATTTAATCATTAAGATCATTCTCTGAAACTCACAAAAATAATTGAGTTCCTCTAAAAAAGAATTCTCTCTCTAGAAAGTTGAAGAAGAAGGAAATGATGAAGCTAGGGTCAAGGTCAAGTCTCCAATCCTCAAGCATTTGTGGGATTTGTGATTAAGGTATGATGGATTTTCATCCATGGAGTTCGTAAGATTTCCCCAATTTGAATCAGGGTTTCTTCTAATTTTGTGGGTATTGATGAATGTTGATCCAATTGAGTGGATTATGATTGTTTATGATTGAATTGATAGTAATACATGTGTTTTAGAATGAAATTACATGTACCCATGCCTAACCCATGTCTAGAATGATAAAATTGATGTAATGTGGATTTTATTCCATGAAAGGAGAATTTGTGGGTTTAGATGTATTCCATCTAGGATTGATGAGATACATTAGAATGGAAGCTTATATGATGAATCATGATTAGATTGCTTTGAGATTGAAGCTTATGAAATGAATATGATGTTGAATTGCTTGAGATTGAGCATATAGAATGAGTATGAGATATAGTGCTTTAACAGTAAAGCTTATGTTGTCAATTGTTGACTATTGATGTAATTGTTGTGGAAGGGATAGTTCCCACATGAACTGCATATGATTGTGCATGTGAATGGTTTTCTCACATTGAATGATTCTAGGTTGAAATGATTGCTCACCTAAAATGAATCTAATGCTAAAGACTAAGAAATTGACGAGGCTAGAGGCGATTACCCATGACCTCCAAATGAGATGGATATTAGGCGATTACCCTTATTCCATGAAGAAGGATAAAGAGGCGATTGTCCTTATTACTTCAAGTTGAACAAGAGGCTACTCCCCATGTTCTTATGATATGATTGGACTAGAGGCGAGTACCCATGATCCTTATAGAATGACAAAAGGCGAATACCCATGTCACATGTTGTTGGAAAAGAGGCGAATACCCATGATCCATATGTTAAGTTGGACTAGAGGCGAGTACCCATGATCCATATAAGGACTAGAGGCGACTACCCATGTTACTTTATAGTAAGGCAAAAAGGTGATTCCCCATGTCTATAAAAGATAAGCTAGATTATGATATAATGTATGATGAGGTTGGATTTTTGCTTGAGTTGCCTTCCATGATATGCTTGACTAGAGGTGGATGATCCAAGTCTTGACTAAGGATAAGTTGAGGTTACTTCAAGAAATATTCCTCCTATAGTATGATGATTTATGTGCAAGTATTATATTTTTGACTTATGTTGTTATCTCTTATGCTTATGTTGATGTTTATGTTGGCTATCATATTTAGTACATGTTTGTACTAACGCATACTCTTGCATAAAATTCTTATGCATATGTAGGGTCCGGTAATATCGACTCTCATCCCCGTGGATAGGATATTAGTAGAGCAAGACTTGAAGATTGGTGATTCCTTATTCTATTCGAGAATATGGCCACCATTTGTCTAATGTTCTTTCATTTCATGTTTTAAACACTATTGTATGGGTTGTGTCCCATGATATTCATGTTTTAGATGGTTTGAGACAAAATGTATTAGACTTCCGCTTCGTTCATAAAAGACCTTGATATTGTTGAAAATGTTTTAAATTTTTGCTCATTTCTATTATCTTATGTTATGAAAGCTAAGTGGCTTATATGAGGCCTCTCGGGGTCTCTTATGCCATGTTACGTCTAGGAGGTACCCCTGGGTCGTGACACAAGGTCTTGACCCAATTTTGGTAGAATTGAAAGAGGAGGTGCTTAAGAAATCCGTTGAGGCTTTCTCCTAAGGGGGAGATGGTGTACATAGATACCAAGGTCATTTATGTATTCTAAATGTTGATGACTTGAAGGAACAAATTTTGACAGAAGCCCATAGTTCGTGGTATTCTATTCACTCGGGAACCACCAAGATGTACTGTAATTTATGGGAGATCTATTGGTGGAATGGGATGAAGAAAGTTATTGTGGGATTTGTGGCTAAGTGTCCAAATTGCCAACAAGTAACGGTTGAGCATTAGAAACCGGGATGTTTGTCCCAGGATATTAGCATTCCTACTTGGAAGTGGGAAGACTTGAATATGGACTTTATTGTTGGTTTTCCCCGCACCCGGTGACAACATGTCTCTATTTGAGTTATAGTTGATCGGATGACGAAATCGACTCATTTCCTTCCTGTCAATGTTTCCTATTCGGCGGAGTACTATGCGAAGATGTACTAGAGAGAAATGGTAAGGTTACATGGAGTGCCTTTTTCCATTATTTCCAATCACGTTACCCAATTCACTTCTCAGTTTTGGAAGTCATTCCAAAAGGGTCTTGGTACTCGTGTTAAGCTTAGCACGACATTTCATCCCAACGCCGATGGGCAAGCGGAGCGTACAATACATACTTTGGAAGATATGTTAAGGGCTTGTGATTGATTTTAAGGGTAATTGGGATGACCATTTTCCATTGATTGAGTTTGCTTACAATAATAGTTATCACTCAAGTATCGATATGGCTCCATTTGAGGCCTTGTATGGTAGGAGGTGTAGATCTCCTATAGGTTGGTTTGAGGTGGGTTGAAGTTGCCCTAATAGGTCCTAAATTGGTACAAGAGGCCATGGACAAAGTTCAGCTTATAAGTGAAAAGTTGAAAATGGCTCAATGTCGGAAAAAGTCTTATGCCGATGTGAGAAGAAGGGATCTAGAGTTTGATGCTAACGATTGGGTTTACTTGAAAATCTCACCCATGAAGGGTGTAATGAGGTTTAGTAAAAAAGGGGAAGTTTAGTCCCCGGTATGTAGGCCCATATCAGATTTTGAGGCGTGTTAGTAAGGTTGCTTAAGAGTTACATTTGCCAAATGAGTTGGCATCAGTGCATCCTATTTTTCATGTCTCTATGCTTAAGAAGTGTGTTGGTGATCCGACATCATTAGTTCCCCTAAATAGGTTGGGAGTTGATGAAAGTCTTTCTTATGAGAAAGTTCCGGTAGAGATTCTAGACCAGCAAGTCAAGAAGTTGAGAAACAAGGAAATATCTTCCGTGAAAGTGTTGTGGAGGAATTAGTTAGCTGAGGGTGCTATTTGTGAGGCCAAGGCCGATATGATGTCCCGATATCCTCATCTTCTTCCTTCTACTCCTATTCTAGCTTGAGGTACTGAGTTCCTCTTGGTTTGGCCTTTGTTTTGGGAGTCATGTGTTTATATGAGTTTCCATGGTTTCCTTATATGATGCATGTTCATGAAAACATGTGTTTTGAAATAAAATGAGTTTACATGATGTATTTTCCTCATATTGTTGTGCATTGGGTATGAGTTTCCTATTGACTTCATAAGATGAATTGATGAACATGCTTTAGCTATGCTTTTTGAGAGTGAATTGCATATGAGGTCCATGAGATTTTGTTGAGCATGCTTTTAGCTTGGAGTAGGTAGTTCCAGCTTGAACACGAGTAATTTTGAGAATTCATGCATATTGGGTTGCTAGATATAGTTCCTACTTCCTTATGATGCATTGAGTATGTTTAGCTTGGAGTTGATGTTTCCTCCTTGATTTGTGCATTGCATGCATGATGGGCTGTTAACAGTTAGTTTCACCCCTCTTATGCTGTTTTGAGAACGTCTTAGCTTGGAGTCGATAGTTCCTCCTTGGTTGTATACATTGCATTGTAGGTTGGGTTGTTAGTTCCTCTCCTACTATTTTAAAACCAGCTTGAATCTCATTCGAGGACGAATGGTCCCAAGGGGGTGATATTGTAACACCCCGTATCCGAAAATGGGAAAAGGATCAAATTTTAGGAAATTGTAGGTGCCAGCCACGAGGGGCACCCACGACCCGTGGATGGGACCACGGACCGTAGGTGTGGTCCGTGGATGGCCCTGCCTAAGGGTCAGGACCATGGCTAGGCCTACGGACCGTAGCTCAGACCACGGTCCGTGGTTCACTGGCCAAAATTGTTATTTCTGATGACCAACGACGGTCTACAAGGACGGGCCGTGGGTCAGACCACGGTCCATCGACTGGGGTCCATTGGTGGACAACTGGAAGTTATTTTTAGGGGCAGTTGGGTCTTTTCCTAATTAATTGATTCCTATACTACGTCATTCTACCCTTCACTAAGACCCCTATAAGTATTTTCAACCCCCAAATTAACCCATTCACTTTATTCTTCAAAATTCACAAAAGAAAAACCAAATCTCCTCTCCAAATATTTCTCTCTCTAGAAACTTGAAGAAGAAGAAGATTCAACCTAGGGTTTCAAGTCAAGGTCTCAATTCCTCCATTGAAGGCTAGATTTTGGATTCAAGGTATGATAGTTTTCATCCATGGATTCCTTCCATCTATGGAGTTCCCAAATTTTTCTATTTCAAAAGGTAGAATTCCCCAATTGAGTTAGGGTTTTCTTCAATAATCATGAGTTCTCTTTATTATTGATTTAAATGATTGAATTATGATCTCTTATTCTTGAATTGATGATACATGATGATTTCCCCATTAACCCATGTAATCCCCATGTTTTCAAGTTATGAATCATATGATGTGGGATTTTGATCTTCAAGGAAGAGTTTTATGAAATTAAGCATCTATTGCAAGCTTTACATGTATTAATGATGAAATTCATATCTAACCCATGTTTTTAAATTAATGATGAGTGAAAGTGGGTTTTGAACCTCAAGAGGTAAATTATGGACTTATGCATTTTCTTATGAAATCTATGCAAATATTTTAAGGGTGCTTTGAAAGTAAATTACCAATGATGATGTTGTGTTGTGAAAGGATATTCTCATAAACACATAGTAGCATGATGTGAAAAGATTTTTCACATAGAAAGGATTCTTAGGTTGAAATGCTTTCTCACCTAATTTAATCAAAGAGCAAGAGCTATCCTCATGAATTAGCTTGAATTGGTTGTCCAAGGGCACCTTTTCAGGAGTAATAAGGTCAAGTAAGAAATTACTATTTCATGGGATTTATTCTTAGCAGCTAGTGGATATTGATGATGGGATGGAAGCTCTCACTTAGTAGAGGTCGGGTTTCTAGAAGTAATCTCATGAGATGGAAGCTCCCCCGTTAGTAGAGACCGACTTTCTAGTAGCAATCTCCTTATCCCTTAACTATGTGCCCCCATAGGTTGATAAGCTAGTGGATCCACTTAAGCTAGAAGTTCATAGTTCTACCTTGGCAAGTAGGACAACCCTTTTCGGTGTGGGAGACACCAGGGGATCATGTTATAGCTCACATGGTCTCTATGTCAGTTAAGGCTAATTCCCCACAAGTAATAATGAACTAAGGTTACTTCAAGAAGTATCGCATATGAGTTCAAAGGTTTTAAAGATGAAGTTATCTTGCATTGACCATGAATTTATGACTTATGTTTTATAACTCTCTTATATCATGTTTTAGCTTGGTCAATTGCATGTTATGTAATGAAATGTCCCTTTTAGCATGATTTAAATGTTTTATGCATGGCTATCAAACTTGGTACATTATTTCATACTAACGCATACTCTTTCCTACATTTTTTCCAATTGTAGGGTCCGACAGTCAGGGACATCAGTTTCATGGCTAGAGGTTAACTTGAGAATTTCAAGCCTTTGGTGAGTCCTCATTCTTCGAGGACAGACTTCCGTTGTGTAGTTTCTTTCTTGTATTTCACTTTTGAACATGATGTATGGGCTAGGACAAATTTCATTCTATTGTATTAGATGGATATGATGAGACATGTGTATTAGACTTCCGCTTTTCTTTTATAAAGTTTTTTGGACTTGGACTATTGTTTTACTCTTATTGTTCTATTTCTTATGTTATGAGTACTAAGTGGCTTGTATGGAGTCCTTCAGGGTTCTATACACCATGTTACATCTAGGAGGTACCCCTGGGTCGTGACATTAGGTATATCTTTATTCTAGATGAATATCAATTTAAGTCATATGCAAGAAAACATCACGCTCCTTATATTTTACGTTTTATCCCTCTATTCCTTTCCCGAGTTCAAGAGAAGACAGTAAATTTATTCTAATGGTGATCAAGGCATCAAAATAGTAAGCACAACAACATAAGAACAAATAATATGATAGAAAAATATGTCGAATCAAGAATCACCAAACAATCATTTAATAAGTTAATATAATCTTAGAACGAGAAGTTTTAACTCCACAAAGACATGATGCTATTACAATGAATTATTTAAATAAAAGATGTAAAATAAATAAGGAGAAGAAAAGGTGAAACTCTAGGTCAAAAGTTATTGTCTACATTACTTGTATGGTGTTCACGTAGATGTGTTCACAGACTATAAGAGCCTTCAGTATGTTTTCACCCAGAAAGAGTTAAATCTTCGTCAGAGGAGATGACTTAAATTCCTCAAGGACTATGACATGAATGTGCTTTACCATCCTGGTAAGGCCAATGTCGTAGCTGATGCTCTTAGCAGACTATCTATGGGTAGTGTAGCGCATGTTGAGGATGAAAGGAAGGAATTGGCAAAAGATGTCCACCGGCTTGCTCGCATAGGAGTTTGCCTTATGAGCATATCATATGATGGTGTACCAATTCAAAATGGGTCAGAATCTTCATTGGTAGTGGAGGTTAAGGAAAAGAAAGAAAGTGATCTGATATTTCTTCAACTAAAGGGTGTAGTTCATCAGCAGAGAGTTGAGGTTTTCTCCCGAGGGGGAGATGGGGTGCTTCGCTATCAGGGTCGATTATGTGTTCCTAAGGTGGATGAGTTAAGACAACAGATCCTTATAGAAGCCCATAATTCAAGGTATTCTATTCATCCAGGTGCCACTAAGATGTACCGTGATGTGCGGGAAGTCTTTTGGTGGAATGGCATGAAGAGGGATATAGCAGATTTTATGGCCAAGTGCCCGAATTGTCAGCAGGTGAAGGTAGAACATCAGAAACCAGGCGGTATGACTCAATAAATTAACATTCCTACATGGAAGTGGGAAGTGATCAACATGGACTTCATTACAGGTTTACCCCGTACTCACAGACAACATGACTCCATTTGGGTGATAGTAGACAGAGTTACTAAGTCTGCTCTTTTTGGCTGTCAAGACTACATATTCGGCAGAGGACTACGCCAAGCTTTACATTAATGAGATAGTCAGGTTGCATGGGGTTCCTTTGTCTATCATCTCAGATAGAGGTCCTTAGTTTACCTCTCATTTCTGAAAGTCATTTCAGAAAGGTCTTGGTACTCAGGTTAATCTTACCACAACATATCATCCACAGACGGATGGTCAGGCAGAGCGTACCATTCAGACTTTAGAGGACATGTTAAGAGCTTGTGTGATCGACTTCAGGGGTAGTTGGGATGATCACCTTCCTCTTATAGAGTTCGCCTACAATAATAGTTACCATTCCAGTATTCAGATGGCCCCTTATGAGGCACTTTATGGACGTAGATGTAAATCTCCAGTTGGTTGGTTTGAGGTAGGTGAAGAAGCCTTGATAGGACCATATTCGGTTCATGAGGCTATGGAGAAAGTTCAGCTCATCAGAGATAGACTTAAGACAGCCCAGAGTCGCCAGAAGTCCTATGCAGATGTAAGGAGAAGGGACTTGCAATTTCAAATTGATGATTGGGTTTTATTGAAAGTGTTACCTATGAAGGGGGTGATGAGGTTTTGCAAGAAAGGGAAGCTCAGTCCTAGATAGTAGGCCCTTAAAAGATGTTGAAAAGGGTTGGTAAAGTGGCTAATGAGTTAGAGTTTCCAGCAGAACTAGCCGTAGTCCATTCGGTATTTCACATTTCCTTGTTGAAGAAGTGTGTGGGTAATCCAGCATCTATAGTGCCATTAGAGAGTGTGGCTGTGAAGGATAGTATCACTTATGAAGAGGAGCCGGTTGAAATTCTTGATCGTCAGGTTCGAAGGTTGATAAACAAAGAAGTCTCTTCAGTGAAGGTTTTGTGGAGGAGTCAGTCCGTAGAGAGAGCTACTTGGGAAGTAGAAGTAGCCATGAAGGCCAAGTATCCTCATCTCTTTCCTTCCGATTCCATTCCAGCTTGAGGTAATAGTTTTTCTCAAGTTTTTCAGTCATTCATGCATAGATTCAGTCTTAGTATCTTGTTCCTTCAGCTATACTTGCATTTTCAACGTATTTGCATGTTCTTGGAACTTAGTTTAGTCAGATTTCAGTTTTCAGAAATTAGTGGTAGGGTTTGCAAATCTTTCTCTCCATATTCAGCTAGTTTAAACTTCATTCGAGGACGAATGTTCCCAAGGGGGAGATATTGTAACACCTCGGAAACAAGACTTAGAAAACGCAGCAGAAAAAAACTTGACCCAGTGAACCACGACAGGGTTCACGGACCGTGAGAGGGACCACAGTCCGTTGACCTGCCCGTGGACTCAGCCCCTTCCCAGCAGAGGTGGACCACAGAGCCCTTCACGGGCTGTGGACCACCTCACGGGCCGTACTGTCACTCGTGGGAGCCAGGCAGAGTCTACCAGGCCCAGACGCCAGACCACGGGACCCTTCACGGGTCGTGGTCCATATGACGTACCGTAGTGGCACCCGCGGAAGCCATCCCAGAAACCAACATCTACTGGACCAAGGACCACGACCAGCTTGATGGTCCGTCAGAGGGGCCCGTGGTCAGCCTTATTAGGTTTTAAGTCAGGGGTCGTTTGGTCTTTTCCCTATGCATTGGACACCTAAACTATGTCGTTTAACCCCTGAACTATGTAGTTTTGGTCAGTTTTAGCCTAGTAACTTAATTAGAACATACCCTAGTCAACTCATTCTTCAAAAAAGCATCAACTTGAATGAAAAGAAGGATAAAGAGTCGACCAAGCCCTCTCCAAGAATGCAACAAGGTTTCTTCAGTTCCAGCCCCAAAATCGATAGATTTGTCCGTGAAATTCATCACCAGGTATGTGGGATTTCACTAGTGGGTTCCTTTCACCCATTAGGTCCCTAGATTTCAGTCAGAATCTTGATTCCCTAAATATTACTTAGACAGAGGGTTTTCTTGAATGTAGAAATTGTTGGGTTTTAGCTGTTAGAATACTCCAAATCAGATTAGCATGATTTCGTAACATTGTTGCTTAGTTTCTTGCATGAAATTTAGAACCCTAGATGTGTTGATTCGTTTAGTTCATGAATTACACTTGGTAGGCCAGTTTATACAGATATACATGCATCAGTTTACAAATGTTTCATTATCAGTACATCAATATTGTATTTTCAGTTAGCATGTCGGAATCTTGAGCTATTCAGTTATTTCAGTTATGTGGTATTTTATACATTCTATTGGGAGTAGGATTAACACCGAGTTTGACTGGGGTCAGTTACCCTCATAGTCCCAGAACTACTTCCCCCCGTAGGTTTATAAGTCCCCTCTGTGGGCATTACATTTAGTGATCACGCCAGTCATGCCTCTATACAGTTGGCAAGGTATATTGGGTCCTCTCGATGGGGCGTATACATCGGACTCCATATTTAGCTCATGTGGTTTTACGTCGGTAAATAGTAGCTCCCACAGTCAGATTCTAGTGCTTTTGACCAGGTTCCTAGTTACATTTCAGTATTCAGTTTAGGCATGTTATGTACCAGGTCATTGCATTCGTTAGCTCAGTATTCATTATATTTCAGTATTTCCATCACGTTCAGATTATATCATTGATCAGTATGGTTTATTTAGTTACATATATGTTGTTCAACTTTATCCTATCCTGCATGCTCAGTACCTTTCAAGTACTGTCGCATACTCTGCGCTACATCTTCTTGTGATGTAGGTTCAGGTCCTCAGCATTCAGATCATGCATAAATCGTCTCCCGACCTCCATTTCAGCAGCTTCAGTAGTGGTCCTCATATTTCGAGGACAATAAACATGTTTCTATATATAGTTTTTATTTCATATTTCAATATTTGCTAGAGTTAGCTGGGGGCATGTCCCAGCATCTCTAGCCAGTTAGAGGCTTTTTTCAGACATAGTTCTAGATTTTGCGTTAGTCTTGAGTTTGATCTTTCAGTTGTTATTAAACTCATAATTTATTTATATTCAAACAGTACTGGGTATTCCCCATCATTTCAGATATCTCATGTTTTTAGCTTCCGCACTGTATTTGTTTAAGTTTGCTTATGATATGCCAGCTCAGGGTTAGCTTGAGGTCATTCGTGATCCTAGGTCCCGTGTTTACGCCCTGGGGTAGCTTTGGGGCGTGAAAACGACTAGGCCTACGGAACGTAGGTCAGACCACGGTTTGTGGTCAGGGCCCGCGGTTCACTACCAAAAATTGTTGTTTCTGCTGAGCAACGACCGTCCACCAGGACGGGCCTTGGGTCAGACCACGGTCCATCGACTAGGGTCCGTTGGTGGTCAGCTGGCAGTTATTTTCAGCGGCAGTTGGGTCTTTTCTTAATTAATTAATTCCTATACTCCATCGTTTTACCCTTCACTAAGACCCCTATATAAATATTTTCAACCCCCAAATTAACCTATTCACTTCATTCTTCCAAATTAACAAAAGAAAAACTAAATCTCCTCTCCAAATATGTCTTTCTCTAGAAACTTGAAGAAGAAGAAGATTCAACCTAGGGTTTCAAGTCAAGGTCTCAATTCCTCCATTGAAGGCTAGCTTTTGGATTCAAGGTATGATAGTTTTCATCCATGGATTCCTTCCAACCATGGAGTTTCCAAATTTCTCCATTTCAAAAGGTAGAATTCCCTAATTAAGTTAGGGTTTTCTTCAATTATCATGGGTTCTCTTTATTATTGATTTAAATGATTGAATTATGATATTTTATGCATGAATTGATGATACATGATGATTTTATGATGATTTCCCCATGATCCCATGTAATCCCCATGTTTTGAAGTTATGAATCATATGATGTGGGATTTTGATCTACAAGGAAGAGTTTTATCAAAATAAGCATGTATTGAAAGCTTTACATGTATTTATGATGAAATCCATATCTAACACATGTTTTCTAAATAATGATGATTGAAAGTGGGTTTTGAACCTCAAGAGGTAAATTATGGACTGGTGCATTTTCTTATGAAATCTATGCAAATATTTAAGGGTGCTTTGAGAATAAAGTACCAATGTTGATGTTGTGTTGTGAACGGATATTTTCATAAACACATACTAGCATGATCTGAAAGGTTTTCTCACATAGAAAGGATTCTTAGGTTGAAAGGCTTTCTCTCCTAATTGAATCAAAGAGTAAGACCTATCCTAATGAACTAGCTTGAATTGGTTGTACAAGGGCACCTTTCATGAGTAATAACGTCTAGTAAGAAATGACTATTTAGTGGGAGTTTTGCTTAACACCGAGTGGATATTGTTGATGGGATGGAAGCTCTCCCGTAGTAGAGGCTGGGTTTCTAGAAGCAATCTAATGAGATGGAAACTAACCCGTTAGTAAAGGCCGACTTTCTAGTAGCAATCTCCTTATCCCCATAGGTTAATTAGCTAGTGGCTCCACTTAAGCTAGAAGTTCATGGTTCTACCTTGGCAAGTAGGACAACCCTTTTTGGTGTGGGAGACACTGGAGGATCATGTTATAGCTCACATGGTCTCTATGTCGGTTAAGGC
>JAJONR010008887.1:0-46090 GCA_029582245.1 Solanum etuberosum
ACATTTTTATTGATATTAAAACTTATATATATTTAATTATTTTTATTTCTTACTTTGTAAAATATTTATTTTAATTTCTTTTCACTTTAAACTTTTTTCTATTAATTTATTATCTTTTCACTTTCAAATATTTTTAAAAATATGTGTATTAAATTTGAAATCAAATCAAAACGAAAGACAAAGAAAATAAAAATCAATAGAAAAATAAAAGAGAAAAAACAACGAATGTAGGTAAAAAAAAGTTTTGTTACAAGGTAAAAAAAATGTGTATTAACTTAATTTAAATACAAGATAAAGAAAATAAGAATATCTTTTTAAAAAAAATTATAAATTTAATTTTTGTAAAAAAAATTAAGAAAAAATTATTTAAAAAAAAATATATTTAATACTTTTTTAAAAAATAAAAATATTTACACACGTGGCGGACGAGTGTATACAAACACAACCAAGTTGGGTGGTTGAAGGTGTCATGTCAACACAAAAGGTGCACAAAAATACGAAAAAAATGAGTTAGGGGGTAATAGGACCTTAGTTAAGTTTAGGTGTATCTCTGAGATTTCGGTTATAATCTACGGAGATACTTATTTCTTATCCTATTTTTATTAACTGGAATAGAAGTTAAAAAGGTAGAGTTGTGTTTGAATGTACTGTACATTATGTACATATAAAATAAATATGAAACTTCAAAAGTGAAAAGTCAAGTAAAATCAAATTTGTATAAGTTATTCTTCAAATTTAAAATATAATATTCGAACTAAATTTAAAATGATCATAATTAAATATTAATTTTTAAATAAAATAAAAAACTATTCCAAAAGAATAATTAAAAAATTTCTATGATCAAACTGGTCCTTAAAAACTCAAGACTAATCCTGACTTCTACCAAACCCGAGGACCCATAAATTAGACATCTCTTGAGTGGTTAGGTGAAATATAACAAAGTCACATATCACGTGATATATGATTTAGGTCACGGGATAAGAAATATAGTTAAAGTATGCTAATTATTTTGAATTTTGCAGTACAAAGAACTAATTCAAACATCAAAGTTTGAATTAATAATATTTTTTACAAAGTCTGACCTAATAATCAATAAGTTAAGCCATACGAAAGACTACGAGCTTGTTTAAATGGTTGTTACTTATTTGTATTGTTAATTTAAATAAAATGTTATTTTGTTTATTATTATTTAAATTTTATTTTATTAAATTATTAAATTATTAAATTCATATATATATATATATAAAGGTTTTATTTATAAAATAATCAAATTTGGTGTACCTTCTCTCTTTCCACTCATCTTTGTCTTTTATTTATTATCATATATATATATTATTCTTGATAAAACAGTATTCTCATGATGACTAACTACATGAAATTTCAAAATGATCAAAAAGATATGGTGTACTAATTTATCTTTCAAACTAAATAATATTAATAACATAGTTCTTTTTTGAATATACAATTACACTCGTTTGACAATTTCCCTTTAATCAACCTTGGTGACTATTCTAATCCATATCCATGAAAAAACTTCATCCATATTTATATTCAATTGTTAGCCATACTCATTTCTAACATCAAAACTTGAATAGCTAAACATACAAAAACTCAAGAAGAAGGAGGAGCTACATTAATCACCAACAAGCAACTCATCATGGAAGGTTAATATATCCCACTTCTCAGGTAAAATCAGCTTAATTTTTTTTGTTTGATTCTAGAAATCTAAATTTTATATGATATAAACGGGGACAAATCACAAAGAGAGTATATGCTACGACAAAAAAGAGATTTAGGGGTCGTTTGGTAGGCCGCATTAGAAGAAATAGTTCATGTATTAGGTAAAGTATTATTTAGTACTATGTTTGATAGGAATTTGGGCCTATGTATAACTGATCCATGGATTAGTTATACCTCCTACATGATATTATAGAATGTATTACTAATACCTTCCATTTGGAGGTATTAGTAATACATAGGATGTAATACCATGGGATAAGGCTATGTAAAAATAAAAATATCCCTCAAATCATTTTAATTATTTTATTTATTTTCTTGATTTTATGATTTAAATTTGTACTAGTAAATTTATTTAAATAAATTAGCTTACAAATTATTTAGAGAGAGTTGTTTGTTACTAAATAAATCCAATACAAATTTGAAATGTGAGTTGTTTATTTGTATATGACGTTTGTGATCTTAATTGAATGTATTATATATATATATATATATGTGTGTGTGTGTGGTTTTCTAATTATTTGTATTTTGAACAATTTAAAAAATACATACATGTTAAAACTACAACTTGCAATTTTTACGTGTAAATGTAGATGGTTTATTCAATTTTACCATTGTTGACCGTCTTTTCGATTTTAAAAGTAGATTGTTTATCTTTTTAAAATTGAAAAATGACATTTTGTGAGTGATCAATTTATTAAAATGACATTTATTTATCCTCAAATAATTCAAGTGAAAAAATTGCAAACATGAGAACAAAATTGTTCTTCTCATTGTCCGGCAATTATCTACCTTGACCCAATTACATAATAATTCAAGGGTATAATTGGAAAGAAGCTTTTTACAGAATTTTAATCCAAACACAAGATGAGGTGGGAAATAATGAACCAAACACCTGATAAAAATAAACCCTGCATTACTAATCTCTGCACTACTAATCCCTGCATTACTTATCCCTCTATTACTAATCCCTGCATTATTAATCTTTGTACCAAACGACCCCTTAGTAACAATAGTTTTTCCTTTTAGCGGTAATATTTATTGTCGCAAAAATATTTAGCGGCAATTGAGTTAATGTCATTGCATCTAGAATGAGTCTTTAGCGGCATTTATATAGAGTGTTGGTTATAAATACACATATTTATTATTGCCATTAAATAATATATCTTTTTGTTATAGTAGATGTGACGCCTTAGGATATTTTGAGATCTTGTTTTATGAATTATGATTGGCTCAATTGATAAGATTGTGTAAGAATTGAGGAGATTTTGATAATTTTCACAATTGTGGGAATTTCATATTTAAGAGAAAAAAAATACAACTTAAGAAATCTAAATTGCATGTCTAAACAAAACTTTTGCTTCAAAACAATCTGATTTCAAATCATGTACAAACGAAGCCTAAGTAGGTGTTTGACCGTTGAATTTGGGACCTCCATATCAAATTTTGATTTAAAATCAACGTTTCTTCATGAAATTTACACAAAATTTCAAATCCTAATTTCTCCAAAAACTAGAATTTCGAATTCCAAATTGTGATTTCATTTTTTTTAAAAAATATACCGCTCGACCCGTAAGTTTATGAAATCATGCACTCATCATATTAATATTGCAAACCAAAAAATCATGCTCGACTTGAAAAGATTGTCCATATCGTGTGGAAGGAATAATTATATTAAATAATAACTAGTGAATCTTTATAAAATTAAATTTATTTGAAAGTTTGTAATAACATGTAATCACAAACATTTACTTATAAAAGAAGTATGAATATATGTAATTTATTAATGAGGCGTATTAACTATGATTTGCTCTTTAGGTATAAATTGTAACTTCAAAACAACATGATTTTAAGTCACTTGCCATATTAAAGTTTAAATGATCAAGATTAGCACAATCTAATAAGTTTTCTTACCACAGGTAAGGAATATATTATAGGAAACTAGTCTTCAACTTTGGTAAGAAAATCTTGCTTAAAGTTATAAATTTTAGTAGCAGTTTTAAGTCTAGAGCTATACTTGGATCTTCTTCCTCACTAATTTGTAGAACTCTAAGGTGATTGAAAGCTATGGCTTCCAAGGTATCCATCATTTCAACATGGACAGTTAAAGCTGCTGGAGGGAGTCAGCACGGTACAGATAATTGTAAGATTATTGAGTTGACACCATGGGACATTCTTGCACTTCAAATTGAGTATGCTCAAAGTGGACTCCTTTATCCCATGCCTACATTGGAACAAGTAAGAGATGTATCAAAATCAACAAATACTACTTCCTTAATTGATCATCTTAGATTTTCACTATCCCGAGCTTTAGATTTCTACCCTCCATTCTGTGGCCGCCTTGAGGCAGTCACAGAACAGAGTGGAACCACTTCTTTCGTCATTAACTGTAACAATGCTGGCGTTCAATTCAACCATGCGATAGCTGATGGTGTTACAATTCGCGACATCATGGAATCAAATTGCGTTCCTCATGTGGTACGCGATTTCTTCTCACTTAATGGAGTCCAAAACCAAGAAGCTATCTCCCAATTACCTTGTTTGGCTGTGCAAGTAACAGAGCTTGTGGATGGCATTTTCATTGGCTGCACATGCAATCACGTGGTGGTCGATGGAACTTCTTTTTGGAATTTTTACAATTCTTGGAATGAGTTATCTGGCTGTTCTAATGTCATCTCAAAAATCCCCTTTTTGAAACGTGAATTCCCTTTCAAAATTGATCGTTTATCTAATCGGATTTCTATACCAAATGAAATGGTCAATTCAAGTGACAAATTCATTCCACCAGCAGTACAAATGCTGCGAGAAAAGGTATTTCACTTTACCAAAGAAAATGTCTCCAAGTTAAAAGCAACGGCCAATCATGAAATGAACACCACAAAGATTTCTTCTCTTCAAGCTCTGTTGGCTCACGTTTGGCTATCAGTGATACGTTGTCGTCGTCTCGATCACAACCAAGAAACTACTTTTGAGGTATCCATTAACATGAGGCAAAAACTGAATCCTCCATTACCAGAAGGGTACTTTGGGAATGCAATTTACCCTGTTACCATAACGATCAAAACGGGAGAGCTGCTGGAGCACGGATTCGGATGGGCTGCTTTGCAAATTAATGAGTCGATTGCTTCCCATGACCATGAAAAGTTGAAGTGCATATATGAGAATTGGATGAAGGACCCCGAGATACAAAAAATGGGTGATTTGCCTAGCAATTACTTTATGCTGCACAACTCTCCGCGATTCGATTTTTATAAGTATGATTTTGGTTGGGGAAAGCCAATTGCACATAGAAGTGGTGAGGCAAACATGTTAGATGGGAAAATAACAGTGTCACCTGGTGTAGAAGAAGGGAGCATAATTCTTGAAATTTGCCTTTCTTCAGAGACAATAAAAGCATTGGAGGAAGACATAATATTTGGGGAGTTTGTCAACAGTACACCAATTGTTGGTATGGAACGAACAATTCGAGCTCGTATTTAACTGCTTTTTATGTTTTATTTCAATGCATGATTAAGCCAAGCTTCTTTATCTATGAATAATAGAGTATCATCATAGCAATAATATACCATAGAGGTGTTAAGTTGTCTCAGGGCTGCTTGTATTTGAGAAGCTACATTGTTTTCAAAGTTATTAAGTACTACTATATTTGCTTATTGCATCACATGTTTTATTAATTTCTATTTAATTTTAGCTTTTATGAGTTGCCAAATCTCTACACAGTTGAATAATTCTACTTTGAGGAATCCGATACTGTAAGGAGCAAATTACATCATATCCTTACTCTTTTTCAGTTTACAAAAATTCCTTAAAATTGTTGTCATCTGGATACATCCCATTCTTCCGGATACATCACATTTGATACATTATACAACTAGTTTGTTGAGACTTGAGATTAAAAAGGAAATTAAACATAAAATTAAATGTCAGTTTCCCAAATCATGCAAATCAAATTGATGTCAACCTCTCCCCAATAACTGCTCCAAACAATTCAAATTTCAAATTTTCTTCTCTCAAATCGTAACAGATTTTAAAAAAATCGACTACTTTATATAGTTATGTATCATATACAAAAAAAAAAAAATTATGATTATGATATACACTGGTTTAGTTATAAAATAGTGTTGCAGATACTTAAACAACATGAGATACATCACAACATCTGATACATAACTATGAATATGATACAAACTGATTTTGTTATAAAACATTAGTGTTTATGTGTCAACAGTAATTTTGATAGTGTCTACAGATACATAGTCTTTTAGTTGAATAAGGTTGGATGTATGTATCTATAATAAGAGATAACGAAATTTGTATTAGTTGTGTATCCAATACATAACTATGAACATAATACATACTAATTAATATCACCAGCAGCTGCCAACTTAAGAGAACTACTTACTTAAGAGAGCTCTCAATAAATAAAAAAACACCAATAGTATTTCCATCACAAACAGTTACTGATTCTTGATTGCCGGCGAGGTTACCAGTTCAGGTCCAGTTGCCAGCAACTTTACCGGTTAATAAGCTGTTCAATCGCTGAGCTCACTGATTTAACTTCAGAGGTCTAATCATATCTTTCTTCTATTTACTGCCTCATCAATACTAATTTTGCATTTCTTTCTATTATGCTTTGAAGAATTTATTCCTTTACTTTGGATCATTCAGATTTCAGAATGAGATTAGATCACTTGACCACAGTTTCAAATAATTGTAATTAGTCTGATTTAGGTTACTCATACAACAGTTTGCTACTAACTAAATACAGATTTTTTTTTTTTTTGGGTGTACAGCTTTTTGTCAAATTTCGTAAGATAAATTGAAAAATTGAAGTTGAGCCTGACAGCCCGATAACATGGATAGACAAACATTAGGTCGTGTACATGTGCTTTAATAGAGTGATTTAATGGTGAAAATAACTTGGATAGGCAGACATTACGTCAGTTGCCTAATACCTTTTTCCTGGATCAACAAATTTTTAATCATAATTTCTATCATCAAACATTGTTCTTAATCCTTTTTTAAAATATTGTCACTTTCATTTTGAAACCTTTTAATCTTCAAAGTATAATAAGGTGTGTGACAGGTGATTGAAAGCTATGGCTTCCAAGGTATCCATCATTTCAACATGGACGGTTAAAGCTGCGGGAAGAAGTCAGCACGGTACAGATAATTGTAAGATTATTGAGTTGACACCATGGGACATTCTTGAGCTTCAAATTGACTACTTTCAAACTGGACTCCTCTTCCTCATGCCTACATTTGAACAAGTAAGAGATATATCAAAAACAACCAACACCAGTTCCTTAATTGATCATCTTAGAGTTTCACTATCTCGAGCTTTATATTTCTTCCCTCCATTCTGTGGCCGCCTTGACACAACTAAAGACGAGCAAAATGGCACCACTTCTTTCTTCATAAAGTGTAATAATGATGGTGCTCAACTCAACCATGCAACCGCACATGGTATTAGAGTCAGTGACATGGTGGAGTCAGATTACAATCTTTATGTGGTACGCGATTTCTTCCCATTAAATGGAGTCCAAAATCTGGAGGCTACCTCCCAACCTTGTTTCGCAGTGCAAGTAACAGAGCTTGAGGATGGCGTATTCATTGGCTGCTCAAACAATCATGTGGTAGTGGACGGAACTTCTTTTTGGCATTTTTACAATTCTTGGACTGAGATATCTCGCGGTTTTAATGTCATCTCAAAACTTCCTTTTTTGAAACGTCAATTCCCTTTCAATATTAATCATTTCTCTAATCGCATTTCTATACCAAATGAAAGAGTTAATGCAGGTCATAGATTCATTCCACCACCAATGCTACGAGAAAGGGTATCTTGAAATGAACACCACCAAAATTTCGTCTCTTCAAGCTGTATTGGCTCACGTATGGAGATCTGTAATACGTTGTCGTTGTCTTGATCTTAGTCAAGAAACTACCTTTGAGGTATCTATTGACATGAGGGAAAGATTGAATCCTCCTTTACCCGAAGGGTTCTTTGGAAATGCAATTTGCCCTAATTATGCTCCACCTTTGAGGTATCTATTGACATGAGCTTGTGGATGGCATTTTCATTGGCTGCACATCCAATCACGCCATAGTAGAAGGAACTTCTTTTTGGAATTTTTACAATTCTTGGGCTGAGTTATCTCGCTGTTCTAATGTCATCTCAACGTGAATTCCCTTTCAAAATTGATCATTTCTCTAATCGTATTTCTATACCGAATGAAAGAATCAATTCAGGTGATCAATTCATTCCACCAGCACTACAAATGCTGCGAGAAAGGGTATTTCATTTTAGCAAAGAGCTAAAAGCAAAGGCCAATCTTGAAATGAACACCACCAAGATTTCTTCTCTTCAAGCTGTGTTGGCTCATGTTTGGTGTTCAGTGATACATCACAGCCACGAGACTACTACTTTCGAGGTATCCATTGACATGAGGAAAAGATTGAACCCTCCTTTACCTGAAGAGTGCTTTGGGAATGCAATTTACCCTGCTCGAGCACGGATTTGGATGGGCTGCTTTACAAATTAATGAGATGATTGCTTCCCATGATCATGAAAAGTTGAAGTGTATATACGAGAATTGGATGGAGGACCGTGAGGTAACGAAATTTGACGAGTTGCCAAGCAATTTACACATTTAAGTTGTTAATTATTGTGATTTATAGTATTTTTACTTAATTTTTAAATAATATATGTTACTCTCTTTGTCCCATTTTACGTGACACTTATAGAATTTCAAAAGTCAAGTCAAATGTTTTATGTGTTTTTCAAATATTTCAAGTTGTTAATAACATTTCAAATATTTATAGTACTTTTTTACTTCATTTTAAAATAATAAATGTTACTTTGTGAAAATAAATTTCCATTTTTTAAAAAGCAAAAGGAATATCAAGGAAGTTTGATTTGAAGACGAAATTATGTTTTGACTCATTTTTTACGATGAATATTTGAAATACAATTTATATTTGGATATATTTTTCTCATAAACATGAAATATATATTATATTTCATCATTTTCTTAAAAAAAAAAAAAACTATATATGAAAACAACTTCGACTTGATCATCTTATCTGAAACAACGACGAAATTCGTTTATAAAATTATTATAGCATAACTCGGTGAAATAGTATAAATTTTTAGTTACAACTATTTACTTCAGAACTGTTTGGAGAAAGAAAATTGTAAATCACAATTGTATGAAAATTTTATATTATTTTAAATTTGAAATTGAAAGCAAAAATAAAGAACAAAAGGAAAAATATAAAAAAGAATTAGCATTTGCGAGAGGGAGTTGAAGCACCCCTCACTCCGACCCGAAAGTTGCGAGTTCGAGTGATTTGTTGTTTTTAGGGGTTGAATTTGTCCTCTAACTTTTCAATATTTACCAACATATGCAAATAATTGTGAAATTAAAAGACATTAGGTTAATTTTGAATGTATTCTAAAGTGTAGCAATCACTACAATACTACTATGGTTGATCTATTTTTGTAATTAAAAGTGATACAAAATATTATACAAATAAAAATGATACTCTAATTAACATATTCAATTAGGAGAAGTCTTACAAAAATTTAAAATATTTCTACTAACTTTAGAATAATTTTGATAGTTTAGTAACAATTGACTAAATACAAAAAGTTTTCAAAATTATAATCAATAAAAAAAATTACTCAAGATATAAACATCTGTGCTATTATGAAATGTACAATAATTTATATATTAACTATAATGTATTTTAAGAATTTATAAAAATAAAATATATATAAAAAGAATATATTAAATAAATATTTGACTTTAGAATTTAGTTAACAATAAAAAGAGAAATTACTTACCCATCTAATTCCCCTTCCATTTCGATCCAGCGAGCTAGGTGTATGCAGTGAGCTTTCTTAATATGGATCGATCAATTGATTAGTCGTTCAGTCGTATGCAATGAGTCTTTCAAATATAGATTTACTTGAAGTCTTTTTTTTTCAAAATATGTTTTCACTTATTAGCTTTCAATAAATAAAAGTAAAGATATCACAGCCCACAAAACAAACTCAAAGCATAAAACTCAAAGCATGCGATTAAAGTTAGAATATAATTGTGGAAATGTAGCAAATGTTGAATTCAAGAAATTTAGTCAACTTCTCAACCTAATCGCCAACTTCTTCAAGAATTCATATTTGCCTCTCTTTCATATCTTTTTAACTATTTATTGTTTTGTGTTTGTAGTTGATTACACAACAAATCCAAAACAAATCATTAAAAATATAGACAGATCGAAAATACCTCGGGATCAATAATTTGATGGAATTGATGATCGAATACATTGGCCCAATTTGATGTTGCAAAGTCTTGAGAAAGTTTTAAATCCAAAATTGAAAAAAGATTTAAAACCCTGCTTTTCATTTTCTTATTATTTTACTAAAATGTGGAGAAATTGGACACTTACCCATGCAATTCCACCTTCGTGTCGATTAGGGTGTGCACTATTTAAATTAAATCAAAATATCAAATCAAATTGAATTGAATTTTAATTTGAATTGATATTTTGATTTTTTGATTTTTTGGTTTGGTTTTGGATTAAGAATTTTCTTTGTTTTGGTTTGTACATCAATAATTGGTATACTTTTAAGTATTTTCTTTTAAATTTTACTTGTGATTTATATTAGAAACCTATATTTAAGAGATTTAATATTATATATATATATATTTGTTTTTTTAAAATTGTAAATATAATTTTGATTAAGTTATTAATTATTGCCATAACTGAATAATCAAACCGAAAAAAGTCAAATTGAAAAGAGAAAAATCAAACCAAACCAAATTTATTTTGATTCGGATTGGATTACACTTTTTCAAACCAAATTCAAAAAATCCAAATCGAATAATACAAAACCAAATCGAAAAATCGAATACACACCCCTAATGTCAATGCAGTCGGAAATGTATGCAGTGAGTCGAAAATGTGAGAATTTGGAATTTCAAATTATGTTTTGAAAAGAATAATTGAAATCACATTTAAAAAAAAATTCAAATTACATTTTAAAAAATTGAAATCACAATGTGGAATCTCAAATTGTGTTTTTTTATTTGTTGAGAATTTGAATTTCAAATTATGGTCTCAAATCACAAAGCAAGCTAAATATAAAGGCATGTTAAAAATAAAGTGACGAACTTTAACTAGCTTTTTTCTTACTCTATATTCTCTGTGACAAAATATAAGAAAGAAATTTCAATCAATTGGCTGTTGGGAAAAGAGGAGGGGATGACGTTATGGAGGTAGGTTTGTGGTGGTGATGGGTTGATTGTTCTTTGTCGGAGAAGACAAAGAGAATTGTGATATAAATTCAAATGAATAATTTTTCTAGTCAGATTAGAGATAAAAGTGGGTAAGATTTAGATTGGAAGAAGATATGATTATTAGAGAATTTTAATAATTAGTTAGGGATTAATTAGTGTAAAATAGAGTTAACAAAAGAAAAGTTAATTAATAAAGAAAATAAAATAATAAAATAAATAAATAAAAATATAATTTCTAACGTGGTGCTGACGTGACGCTGACGTGGTGTTGATGTGGCAGCGAGTGTAATACATCACATACTGTGAGAGTGGTGTCATGCGTCTCAAAGTGGTATTAAATTCACTTTTAAATAGTAAGAGTATGTAATAGGTCGTCACAATAGTTGAAGCGTGAAACTGACTTTTCGGTACAAGTTTGAGGGGGGATTTATGCCTTTGAAGTGTGTTTCTCAAACTAATAAGTGATAGTTTAGGCAGGGGCGGAGCCATTCGACGGAAAATATTACTATTTATACATGATTAAAATTATTTTTTTATGTATATATAGTAGATGTTGAATCCCCTTCGGTGAGTTCGTGTGTTTAGTTCTTCAGATTATGAAACCCTTTATTAAAAGTCCTAGCTCCGCCACTGTATTTAGGTATAAACTCACACTCTCAATAGTTTAGGTATAAATTAAAAATAATGGATAATTTAGGTATAATTTTGATACTTATCTTTTTTTTATACCATTTTCTCCAACAAAATTTACTATTTCTTTTTCTTTCTTAAAATATGATTTCAGTGATCTAATAGTACCATTTATGTTTTAACTTTTAAATTTTCTCTTTCGTTCCAATTTTTAAATTAAATCGATCTTTGCATTCCCTTACGTGCAAGGGTATAATTTGCAATTACAAGGATAATTTTGGACCTTTACCCAAATTCAATTTCGCAAGACCATACATAATAGTGTTTCTGTCGATTGCAAACGTCGCCGTTAGAACATCGGTCGTCGTTGCCCTAGTTAGGGGAAGTGGAGTGAAGGTTCAATGGCGTTGAAATCAGTATTCGATTCTTCAGTGATTAGGGCAGAATTCGACAAAGCCGGAATCAACAATCGCTTCATCCCTCTTATTTGGAAGTTAGTTTCCACTTTTGTTTTAGTTTCTTCAGATGATAAACAAGTTTTTTTTTGCTCATGATTGTTGTGTGTATACGCATGAATAGGTATGTAATACAGAATCCAGATTGCAATTGGGAAGATATTCCATCTTTGCCCTCGTCGGCTTACACTTTGCTTCGTGCCAAGTTCAAAGCTTCAACTTCTGTTGTCCAATCTGTTTTCGAGTCAAACGATGGGGTTACCACAAAGCTCCTCATCAAGCTTCAGGTTAAATTCATACTTAAAATCCTTCACAAATTGCTATTTAATAGGAGTGGTGTGTGTAAGATTTTGATTGTTTCCCAATTTTTGGAATTTGTGTTATTGTTCTAATAGGAGGTTTGAGGTGTCGGTGTGCTCTTTTTATGTGCTTTAAATGTTTCTGATTGCATATAAATATTAAGAAAAAAGGTGGTGTTTATAGTATCTGTACCTGAACTTCTTGCTTTACAATCATATCTCATTGACAATTTTAAATACTAGAATGGAGCATTTGTGGAGTCTGTGATTATGAGATATGACTCCAGCTTGGGGAAATTAAATGGAAAGCCCCGTCCTGGAGGACCAAGATCAACTTTGTGTGTATCCTCTCAGGTATGTCATTTTATTAACCTATATGTAGTAAAGGCTGAGTTGCTTGTATATTAGCTGCAACTGTTTTTATCCTGTCGGCAACAGCAACAACAACAACAACCTACCCAGTGTAATCCATCCAATTATCCCTATGGCATGCCTTAAGTATTTGATGTTTTGATCTGAAAGACATTTTATGTTGACCAGACACTCTTTTCTTAAAGGTTGGATGCAAAATGGGCTGTACATTCTGTGCTACAGGAACCATGGGGTTCAAAAATAACCTGTCTTCTGGAGAGATAGTTGAACAGTTGGTGCATGCCTCTCGTTTATCAACCATCCGTAATATTGTTTTCATGGTATCGTTTTTTCCTTTGTACAATTTTACTTTTCTCCATGATATTTGTTGTCTAGTCAGTGGTGGATCTGGATTTTGAAGGCACCTGGTTCTATGTTCTTTAGGCCTTTCATTGTTTCGTTTTTTAACCAGTTGACTTTTGAGCTCCAAAAAAGCTCTCAAACTTGTTACAATTTGTCAAGGTTCTTAAACTTGTCTGTGTAATTTCCCAAATTGCTGAAGTACAAGTTTCTTCCTCCATCTCGATAAAAATTGATCAACTTTTTGGTACAGCAAGTTTAAGAGTAACATGCTTGTGTAGATTATTCTATGGACTAAGAAAAGTGAATAAACTAATTGTTGAAATGTGACTAGTGCAGTTGAAAAGATCTCGCATTAAATTTGTACCTACAAAAGTAGTAGTATTAATCAATATGTGGATTGACAGAGGTGAAAAGCTTTCTCCTGAAAGTAGGTTAGGATTTATTGGATGGACAAAAAAGGAATAGGTAAAGTTTCTTGGTAGAATGGTGTAAGCTAGAATATAATACATCAGAGTTGCAAATTCCCTAATGAAGTTTGGGAGAATCTGTTGGAGAGAAAAGAGATGTGATGTATCAAACTTTCAAGCAGGAAACTGAGGATATAGCTAAAGTTCTTCTAGTCCTTGTAGAAGGATTTTCTAATTTGAATTCATCTATCAAAGTAATTAAGAATTTTGGATGCATTCTTGTTGTCTACTTTATAATTTCATTTAAAGTATTTTCTTCTATTCTTTTGGTTTGTTTCCATCCACTCATTCTTGAGTCTTCATTTTTGTTGCATTATCATCCAACTGATGCACAGGGAATGGGGGAACCGTTGAACAACTACTCTTCCCTGGTGGATGCCATACGAGTGATGACAGCATCTCCATTTCAGATCTCTCCTAGAAAAATTACAGTCTCAACGGTATGAGCGACCTATTGATGTCTATTTCTTTCATATTACAATGTGCTATATGGTTGCTCACCTTGACTTGTCGTATTTTATGTAATAAATTTTCTCTCATTTTATGTACTTGTCGTATTTTATGTAATAAATTTTCTCATGTCAGGAGTCTACTTTCACATAATTAGCTCTTTAGTTGCATGCTTTTATTATATAGATCACATGAACAGTAAATAACCAGTTAAATGTTTTGTAGGTTGGAATAATTCATGCCATTAACAAGCTCCACAATGACGTCCCAAATTTGAACTTGGCAGTCTCTTTGCATGCACCGGTGCAAGATATCCGTTGTCAGATAATGCCTGCAGCAAGAGCTTTTCCTTTGGAAAAACTCATGAATGCACTGCAAGAATATCAAAAGAAAAGGTGTTGCCATTGCCCTGTTTACTTCAATAGCATTCACTATCTCTTTCCCATTTTATATTATGCCATTTGACTTGCATGGAGATTAAGATATTAACTTGTGTATTATATAAGTAGTGGTGGTAGCAAATATCATAGTTTAAACTCAGGTAGATGGCATCAGTGTTTTAAGTCGATAATCAAGGTTTAAGTTTATTTAAGGTCCATCAGATAGGGATTTTAACCCTATGTATTTCAAATTTCATAAGCTTAATTTTTGTCTCTTTATTTATATTCGAGTAAATTTGGACTTCAAACTTTATTTGGATTTGCAGTAATGAAAAGTTCATTGGAAATTTAAAATTTTGGCAGCTAATTGTAAAGCCAAATGTCTCCAAATGGGGCCCTAATTATATTGAGTTATTGAAAATTTTGGAAGTTTAATAAATTAAAGTATCAATAGAATGCTATCATACATTTTTGAACAGTTCTAAGATGGAAAGAGTGGAATAAGTTGAGGCACATAAATTATCTTTAATGTCCATGATGACCAATTTGGTACAAGTTGCTGAAAGATCTTATTTTTCCCTTCTTTGTAGCCAGCAAAAGATCTTTATTGAATATATTATGCTTGATGGAGTAAATGATGAGGAGCAGCATGCCCATCAGCTTGGGAAACTGCTAGAAGCATTTCAAGTGGTGAGTTTTAAGCAGTTCATGTAAATCCCACCCTAAAAATGTGGGCTGTAAGTACATATGTGAGTTAATTTCTTCTGAACACATTCAGGTTGCATCCATGAATGTTTCCAAACTAAAAAAACATTTACTTGGAGGGAAAAGATAAAAAACAGGAGAAAGAGAGAGAGAGTCTATGTCGATCAGCCATCAGATAGTGGGGGTCCTAATACCTATATCTAAACAGTTCATTTCATCTTTTACTGACAGAATTTTGCAAGTGTGTTTTGCATTTACATCAAAATATGGTTTTTTTTCACAGGTTGTGAATCTCATACCTTTTAATCCAATTGGATCGTTAAGTCAATTCATTACCAGTACAAATCAGAAAGTCACCAGGTTTCAGAAAATATTGAGGGATATCTATGATATTCGCACAACTGTTCGCAAGGAAATGGGCCAAGATATAAGTGGTGCCTGTGGTCAATTGGTGGTTAATCTACCAGATAAACGCTCTATCAGCAATGCAGCTCCTCTAACAGACATCGAGGATATTCGTAGGCAGTAGAGTTGTAGGTATGTTTTATGTTCTAGGTTCTTAAATTAGATATAATTTTCAATCAAGGCCCCCACTTGATCAGGCTTTAGTACATTTGCAAGTGATACTAGTTTGCAGAAATGTGAACCAAATTCAGCTGTAAAAGAAGTCTATTTCTCTTGTTATCTTGATCAGTATTATTTAAAGAAGACCCCATAGGGCAACCCATGTACAATATTTTGATGCATACAGAATGTAACTGTGACCACAGTACTATCTGTCTGACTTATTTCTGAAGGTTTTGAAACTTTTTTCCTCAGAATTCTATGTTGAAAGGAGAGACGATTAGCAGCTCTATCTACAGGATCTATATTGCTTTCAGTCTTAATTGGCAGCAAGTTGCAGTTAGTCCCTGCCAATCTGAGGTTGTGGTTGAACCAAGTTGGATCTCACTTTTCAGAAGGCTTTTGTGGAAAGGTCTCAAGGGAGGAGTGATGATGCATCACAGGCTCTAGGGAGATGTATTATGAGCTATCTTTCTAATATATATTTTTTCCTTGTCAAAAATAGGAAATGTAATTTGTTTTTTTTTAAATTAGAAATCGCACTTCAGAGGCATCTATGTGTGCAAGAATATGCTCAAAGAGACGCGTCCAGAAAATATTGTGTACAAGCATGAATTAGAAGACATCATAAGCTAGGCTCCTGATGTTGATCTGCACATATATTTTGATATGTCTGCAATTTTAAATCATCACAAGTATGAATTCTTGGTTTAAGTTTTGGAGGAATCTTGATTCATAATGTCAAATACTGACCGGTGAATTCAGTAGAGAAATCATGCTGGGGAAAAGATGGATAAATAATGGGAGAATATAATTCTCCTTTTCATGAAACCCCAAAGAGATTGCACTTTTCCCATGTCATTTAGGCATGAACGGAAAGTTCAGTATAAAGATGATGATGTTGCATGCAATTTGCTGCAGACATTGTTACAAAAGATAAATTCAATAATTCCAGAAGAAATCCAAAAATGAACATGGGTCCATGCTGTAGTCAAACCTTAGTGCCCATCACTGATACACTATAAATGTTCACAGAGCACACAACTAACAACAGCATTTTTGAGAAGCTTTCTGCAAGTCCACAGCTAAAATCACATCGCCAGGGATACCCCCAAACACAAATCCAAGCAACAGATACAAATTAGCATTGCCTAAAATCAAAATTGAGAGGATTGTACAGCAATAACTTTGATCATCAGTAATGACCCCCCCTACCTTTTTCAACAAACAAAAGAAACAGGAGAACTACCACTTCACTTTACTGCAAGACCTATGAAGACAATAGTGCTTCAATTTTTGCTATTTGATCTTCTTCATTCTTCGGAGTTGGATTCTTGTTTGCCTCATCATAAAGATCGTGTTTCCACTTTTCAACCACCTTACTTGGATTAGGTCCTTGTCTTGAACTGAATCTGTCACTCCCCCTGTTATCACTATTGCCATGGTACCTGTCTCTTGATGGAAATTTGCCCCTCCATGTTTCACCCCTGTTTGCATACCTCTCACCAGTAAATGGTCTCTCATATCTACCAGGATGGCGTGACATGTGGTCAGTTCTTTCATTCTTTCTTCCGCCATCTACTTCAGGGTGAGAAGGATTAGGCTTAACAAGCTCCGTTGCAGCTTTCTCAACTTTCTCAGTATCCACTGGAATCTTTTCCTCCCTAAATGACCTTTTCTTCACAGATGGTTTACGATCTTCCTTTACTTCAAAGTACCTGTCATGGCGCCAAACATCATTTTGCCTGCCTGAAACTTTGCTCTTCTCATCATTCATCTGCTTATCATTTGTTGTGGCTCTGTTCGACGTCTCTTTCGCATCTTTCCACCATCCTCGTTCTTCAGGGGGAAACAAAAGATAGTAACTAAATCTTGAACACTAAATACACAGGTCATAATATGCAGGTAGGAAATACAATTTTCTTCTCTAGATATGTTTAGCTGACTATGCTCTCAAGCATTTTCTACTTTTCAAAACTTAAGAGCATCATATGCTTATAGTAGAATAAGTATCTAACATACTTGCACCCAAAAGTGTAGCCTAACGATCAATGAAGTTGATGCGAACCTTGGAGACTGAGGTTTGAGTCCTCTTGCTTAAGGAATTACACGGTACCTATGCTGGTGGGAGGTAGCAGGTGCCCGGTGTCATAGTTGAGGTGCACACAAGTTAGCCCATACACCAGCATTAGCAAGGAAAAAAACTAGATAATGTACTAATAACAAGTTGGCCTGGGCACCAAGCAAAGAAAAGGAGGATTCTCTCATTACAGACAGAAAGATTCCGATCACAGGTCAAGTCAAGTTAGAGGTCATACAATGGTCTGATCCTTGCTTTTGCTCCTCAGGAAAGAAAAATGGAAGGTTACTCATCAAAATGCAAGAATAATATGTGGAAACTCACCAGTTGCTGCCTTATGCCTGAAGCTTCGATCAACTTGCCCAGCACTACCACGCTCATCGTGCTGTTATAAGATATGCACAGGCAAGTCTAACATGGTTATATACATGGATCTACTTGGAAGTCAACGGGCTGAACAAGAACCCCACAACATCAGCCACAATATAAGAAAGAAAAGAAGATTAACTTAAATCAATGCACTTGTCCGTGGAAACTCTATTCTCGTCTACTGAAATTCAAAATCTGAAATTTATTTATTCATTTTCTGACCATTAGAACCTAAAATTTGTTCAAATATCAAGCAACTTTATTCTTTTTTAAAAATAAGTACAACGAAGCCCAGTAATAAGAAAGTACAGGGAGGAAAGGAATGAAGCAACATTATTCTTTAGATGTTCAAGTGTAGCAAACCAAAAAACAGTCAATTCAAATTGAAAATAGCTGCTCAAACTACAAATTTAATAGAAATAAAGTTCAAAAGAAAATTTTGGTTTCATTTGTTCTCTTGCTAAGTTGAATTCTATTCCCATCCCTCTCCACTAATTAACAGTAATGTTATCCTAATTGTGCACATGAATGAATAAAGGAACTATCATCAAGTATATTCGCATGCTTCAATAAAGTAGAAACAAACTCCTCCAAAGAGCCAGGTCACCAAAATTCTACCACACCAGTAATCAAAAGCATAATCTAACACAAACTGACACAAGAAGCAAATAAAGTTAGTATACACAACACAGAAACCTGAAAAAATGAGGTAGAACGAGGTACTACTGATGGATTTGTAGAGTGTTTGGATGATCGATGGCGAGGTCCTTCATTGGGATCAGAAGACTCTTTGATCCCATCATCTTTAGCTGTTACGTTCTCAGATGGTTTCCTCGGAGTTCTTTCTGACTTCGAATCTTGCACTGACGGAGCATCAAGAGCCACAGCATCTTGCAGACGGCGATGGTGTTTTAAATCCCGTTCTGAATTGTTTCCACTATCTAAATTGTGTGTGGTAGGTGGCCTCTCAGTTTCTAGTCTACTGTGTTTCCTTAATCTCTTTGGACTAGAAAGAACAAACATGATACAGAATATTAGCACACAATTTGTATGCCCAAAATCCACATCATTTACAAATTGAGTTATTCCAAATGAAGCGCAAGGTGTGCAATAATAAGAATCCCAATTTCTCAAGACACAATTTACTGTTTCCAGTTGTGAAGCAGTTGAAGACATAAATCTTTGACTCTCAAAATCTTACTCCATTATTTTTCATATAGCATCCCGTTCATTTATGTCGAAAAAGCTTAAAATCTTGAAGACCAAATGGTTCTTTTTTCTCACCCCACTATTTTTCCTCCTCTCAGCAGTACTCGTATAACTTTAGTCCTACAGAAACCCCAATTTCACGCAACTAATTTTCATTCTAACGCTGATAAAGAAAAGAAAAAGAGAAAACTTCAAGATTAGAAAGTCCCGCCAACTGTTTCTTTTTCCTCAGCTCTTCTAATAATGAATTTTATTCGAACCCTAAATCATTCGAAAGCTATTAAAATTCATCTCTATTTGCAAGTAGAGAAAGTTCCCAATTTTTCCAAGAAAATACATACAATGTAGAGAGAAATCGATTACCTGGGTTCTTGATCGAACCGGGAACGGTGACGTTTCGAGTCGGAATCGCGAACCTCTCGACGAGACGACATTAGGGTAAATCTTGAACAGAGACGATAACTTGGCAAAGCTGTGAGTCTGTGACTCACCACCATGGAAGCTTATATAAACCATGTAAGGGAAACCAGATATACGGGTCGAGGATACAGTGAGGGGCCCAATATTAGTGGGCCTTAATGTAATACTAATGGGCCTTAATCCATAGGGAGGAGACTTGCGCAAAATAGGCTCTTTAATGTTACAGTTTAAGTTTTAACCTCTTTAAAAAAAAGCTTTGCATCAGGATTAAGTTTAAAATTGATGGAAAATACTTTTCTATCACACCAGATTTTTGTCATAAATCTTGACGGAATTTAAATTGATACACGAAACTTGCTTGGTTATAAATTCTGAAGGATCATCAGGATTAAGTTGTGGCTAAATATTAAATGAATTGTTATAATTTTGATCACAAATCCTAATAGATCACTAGAGTTGGCTACAAGATTCTAACATGTCTTCACCAATACGTTTTGCTTCAAAATTAGTCCAAACTCCAAAAATAACTTGAAATTTATGCAATCTTCTAATATTAATCCCAACAATTTTCAATAGTTAGATTTATCATAAACCTTTAAAAATCGACGGACTCATTTTGTCTTTTTCAATAAGTTTTTTATTTAAAGCTAAAGAAACCCAACAATGGTGATAAGCAATGAGTGTTTAATTTTTCTACATTATGTATCTCACTTTTTACTTGTAAGTTGGAATTGTGTGCACATTATTTATTTTATTAAAAGAAGGAGAACAAGTTTTCTAGCGTGAGTCTAAAAATTTCTAAATTTTGTTAACTAGGCCAAAAATTAAATAACGTACCACAGGAGACGAAACTCCAAATCAATTTTTTCAAGAACTATTTTCAAAATCAACATCAGCATTAAAATAAATGGTAAGCATTTAAGTCGATGCTTATTTGCTGACATCCATTTCTTCCCCTTCATCTTCGGATAAGCTGGTAAACTCGAGGCCTATTCCCTATTTGATTTTCTAGGATTCAAACAGTTCAAATGTCCCGGCAGTTTATGAATCAAATATGAGACTAAACATACAAAAGTTAATCTGGTCGTATAACATGTCCATCTAAAGTACAATGGTGTACCATATTTCCATATGAACCAAAAAATAATAATTCAAAGGGTTAAAAGTTGGGGTTTAAAAAAAATGACACGGGAAGGGGAAATGGGGAGTGGATTACAAGGTGGGAAATTGAGCTCACACCAACGAGGTGAAATTCAGGTAGCCAACAAACGAGGTGAAGTTCAGGTAGCCAACCAACCGAGCTACTATAAACAGAGTTGAGCTCGTTGAAGTAAAATCAACTCTTTGGTTTAAATCTGGTGCACCATTTTACTAGAAGATCTTCAATTGCTGCATCCATTCGAGTTCCTACACCTCCCCAGACTAACATGTGACCAACATCTCCAAGTGATTCACCACTAACTTGGTGAACTGACTTGAAACCAATCCTTGTGTAGAATTTGACAAGCTGTTACAATCAAAGTGAAAAGTACAAATTAAAATCACAATCCACTCTTCTACTTGATTTAGAAAGTAAACATCAGTAGATGTGATGCCTAAGATAATGCAGCAAAAACATCTATTGAGGCCTCATGGTTTTCATCTAATGGTACATTGTATCCCAGACAAAAGGCTGGTAGCTAAGTGAAAAAGGGGAATTCCCTCCCATCTTCCTCTTCTTTGAAAAAGGTTGACGTAATGGATAAGGTTATAAGAGCCCGGAGTTCCAATTAACAATAAGAGAAAGAGAAAATTGGTAATTTTCCAATCCAAATACAGGGTAAACAATTTCATGATAATTAACCCAGAAGGAGAAATTGATGAATAACCTTGGTGTGGTAAAGCTCAGTATCATAAATGGCGAGTAATTCAGCTTTTTTACAACCAGAGTCATAACCATGCCTAATTGCGACTGCTCCAATAAACAATCCAATCCCAAATATTGATTTTTCCATCCCCAAAGTTTCTCTCTGAAGTCTGATTGAGTCCAAATGAAGAATTTTACCTTGAAACCAAACCCTTATCAAACCCTCAGCTTTTCCAAGGTCTCTTTGGGTTTTTAAGCTCTTCGCTGTGATTCTGAAAAAGGGTCCTAAAGTTTTCAGCTGAAGATCAAGATTTTGGGATCTCGATGCCTCCATGATTTCTGACATGGTCGGAAAGTTATCTTCAGAATTTACACTGCTTGTTCTTGATTTTTGGTGACTGAGAGATGAAATTTGGGAGATGAGGGATTTAGGATAAGAAATTTTGTGTTTTGTAGATGTTGGTTTTCTTGGATGAGGGAATTGAGTTGTGGAGTTTTTGATAGAAATTGGGCATTTTGTGCAAGGATATGAACTCATTGTAGTGAAAAATTTTGAGGATATGAAATTGTGGAATGTCTCACAAAGTAGACACAACACTGCTATCTTTGCAGTTTATTAATGGCATAATAATTCATTCATATAAATATCTAGCATGTGGACTCATGTATTCCAAATAATCATAATACGATTAAACTATAAATGCACTCATATATGCATCATAAAAAAAATACTGAGCACTTCCGAAGCTGAACATCTTGTTCTAATACCTACAATATTTCAATAGATTATATTATTTTCCATCATTTCATAATAATGAGCACTAGCAATCTAAAGAATAAATATACAATTTTACAACAAGGTAGAGTTATTTTACAAAAAGATAGTTAGAAAGGATAAAGGAGTCATTTACTTTTTTCCCAGAATAATTTCACTTAATAACAAATTAAACAATATGACACCATAAAAATTAACAATCAAAACATTGTATTTAAAGTAACAATACAATAGATAACAACCATCCAAACAAGGTGGAAGTTAGCCATAACACTTGTTGCAGCGTTTTACTATATACAATTACACAGTTATATACAAAGAATACATGGATAAAGAAATAGACCGCATCCTCCCCACACTGGATATGTTGTGTTGTACATGGAAAAAGAAAAAAATATTATTATCTTCTGAATAAATAGATTTTTACTATGTTATGTCTTTCAAAAATTCTGGTTTGTTTTAACAAAGAATGCGTCAATTGGTACATATTTGCTAGCAGTTGGAGATGGTTTCTGTTTCTTTTTCTGCCGACTGCTGCTTCCAGTATGGCCTCTCTGGGCAGCCCTAACAAAAAATTAGAAAGAATAAGATGACACCACCAATACTGAGAAGAGAAAGGGGAAAAAAGAGAGGAAAAGAATTACTTGATACAATGGCATTTAACTAGATGAGGAAATATTTTCATGTATCATCAACACCATGAAGTAGAAGGTACCTCTGTTGTGGCATAAAACTTCTGTGGTGGTTACCTGATTCTTCACCTTGCAACTTTTCAGCAAGATGAAAATCAGAATGTTCTTGCCTTTCTTCAATGAAACTTGGAGGCAGTTCAATACCACAAATAGAGCATTTGTAGTCGTCCACCCAAAGAAATAATTGCTTCTGATCTGATGCAGACCCTGCTTCATCATTCGCGCAGTTAACACCAGCTTCCCATCTATCACAGCTGCTTGCCTCCAATTGTCCCATATAAGAATCGACCTTATCAGACTTTATTGTATGATCAGTATCGGTTGGTTCATGAACCTGAATACAATGACATGTTGACAATTAGAAAGCTCAGTATTTGAATCATTAAACTTTCTTTGGTCATATAGTTGCACTTTAGCTTTTTAGTGAGAAAAACATATACCTTAGGTTGAGGTTCACTACTTTGAGGTACAACTGTTTCATTCAATTCTTCATTAATGTTCCCTATTACATGGCAACTGTAAGTAGAATCTGATGTCTGGTTCTCCATTGAAGAGTCACGCAGATCACAAGATGTCTCAGCGCAGTAGGTAGGACAACAATTCTCATCAACTGAGAAAGTATTATCACAAACATCAGAGACCAAGGGCCTGTAATCACTTGTCTTTCCTTCAGAAGCATCTCCAGAAAGAATGAAATTAGAAAGAGTTTTTTGTGTAGGATCAGGTGGAATCCCATTCTTGTCTTCACTGAAATGAGACATTCGAAGACCTGATAGAAAAGTTCAACTGCTTAGTCAAAATGCCTCATGCTGGAAATTTGCAGTCAAATAACACAACATCAAAATAGGTAATGGCAACAGCTGATCATGTCATTTCCAGCTCAGGGAAGACAATAATATTAATGGAGTTGGATTCTGTTTTGGTCCTTTTGATGCCCCCAAAGCACATTCATAAATCCATGATTAACCAATGAATGAAATTAAAAGTAACAGAAACATGGTGTCAAGTGAGTGGGACGGCATCGAAAACTGATAGAAGCAAAATGATAAAAATTTAAAACCCCTCCACTGTTGTAAAAGAGGGCAAAATCAGTCCCCTCATATAAATCAAAATAAGACCTATAAAACAGCAAATCCAAATAGCCTAAGGAACTAATAAAATCTATGGATTGTTCTCTATATTTGCTTCTTCTTTTGCGCTGCCTGATAATGTTAACCGTCTTCAGAGAAATTATAGGCTTTCGAATGTTTTATTCATTAGTAGCCGTAACCTCTCCTTCAATCCAATAGCAGCCTCAGAAAGATTAGGAGAAAATAAATTTTGCAAACTTCAAGCTACACAATGCTACCAAATTTCAATTGATATCATGAATTTTTCAAACCAAATAAAAATATTAACACATCAAATTCTAGGTCCCCCTTTCACTCGCCATCTGCAGTAATTAAGCAGAAGGAAAGAAGATGACTCCCCTAAGATGTAAAAGCAGACCAATATTTGATCAACAGCTTATAATCTTTTTTAAAGAAAAATTTAAAAAATTGAAGTGTATTGTGGTATACAAATCATTACAGATACTTCGCCAAATTTTTGGATGATTTCAGCCACATGTGAATTTAAATATTTTGAGGCACATTTTTTATGCTTTTCTCCACGAACACAATCATCATAATATTCCCACACAAAAAAAAACAATAACAGCTTATTTATAGCACTGAGCAATATAGAGAAGGGAAACCACACAAGACAACCATATTTTCTAAAAGGAACTGAACAATGTTAAAGTACCCACCCATGAGCCTCAAAGAAACAGGAAATTCGGCCTTAAGCAGCTTTGAAGCATGTTTCAAGATTTCCCCACTTGAACTTATGTAACTTGGCAAAGTCACCGCTCGAGATCGAACCTGGAGACCTTGACTATATCAGCTAATTTTATATAGAAATAACCTAAATCTATGTAGTAAAAGTCACTAAAGCAAAATGTTGGAAGTACCTCAAAGGATGCGGTTTTCAGTTTTAATGTCAATGTTCGCCCAAAAAGACCTTCCTTTATCATATCAGCAGAAAGCATCTCTGATAGATCAACTGCAAGCCAAAGTTGACAAAATTAACTTGGTTTCAGAGTAAATTATTTGTGGGCTTCCAGCAGAAGGAAAATTTCTCCATACTCAAAATCTAAAGGGGGGGAAGGGGGGACATATGCATTGGCCATGCAATCAGAAACCCTGGCAGTAACTAAAACCATACCTAATTTTTGAAAAAGCAAAGCTTCATCTTCAGTGGCTGAAAATGTTCTTTCATTACTTATACTCTTTCTCATCCTATATTGAGGAGTATCGGTTCCACCAAGCCCTAGACCTACGGAAAGGAAAAAGTCTGCAACAAAAAGGCAACTGATATGTTGTCAATATACAGAATAATCCATCAATGGGAAAATTCAGGACACAAGCAGTGACCACTTCAGTTGATCAAATTTGAAGAAAACCTCTCAAACACAACAGAACATCATATTATACAGCTCAAATCAAGATTGAACTTTCTAGGTTGTGTTCTTGTCAGATTAAGGGGAAATAAAAGAGATCGATTATATCATTAACAAACCTGCTGAAGAACGAGAAAACAGGCCACAAAGGAAACTACTCTTTTGCAGCATCTCCTCACAGGTTGCTATTCCAAAGACATCCTTTAAGATACGTTCAGTGACCTTACCAATGCCCCCAATCTGTACATAGTTTCCTGAATGTCAGATTATAGACCTACATCCTAAAATGTAAAAGCAAAAGTGAACTGCCCAATTTGAATGAAGATACTTCACAAACCAGAGAGCCTAAACATAACAGCTACTCTCCGTACCTTCCTTATTGGAAGTGAAGAAATAAATGTCACAACAGCACTTCGATCATTTGGCAAAACAAACTGGCCATTGGGTTTGTTGATATCTGAACAAACCTGTGAGACGGAATAAAGAAGCTATTATTCGAAAATCCACATCTTCATTTTGATACAAAAAAGTGTGAATAGCTGAATGTGCCTATTTAGTTGGGTTTCCAATCCATCTTCTATCATGGTTTTCCAAAATTATGATGCAATCTTTCCCTAGTTTGGTGAGGCATACCTAGAAATGAGTTTGGATAATCCTCCTAGCTTCAATGCAGAAACTAATGCATCCTGTAGACACCTCAAAAATATTCTATGTAGAAAGCGCATATTCATTTCATAAGAGGACAAAGAACTAAAATAAATTATTTTCATTTTCAATACCTTAGCAAGTAAGCGGTTTGGTGCAACTCCAGCACTACACGTTAGACCTGTCTCAAGGTGTACACTTTCTCTAAGCTCTTCAGCTACCTTAAAGGAGTGGAACAACCAAAAAATGGAGGATCACAAGACACAAACAAAGTCAAAGGAAAGAAAAAACAAGGATAGATAAGATTGGGAGGAAATTCTGATGGAATAGAATTTAATGTAGACTTACTTCTCCACTCGTAATGCCCCTCTCTTTGCAAACACTAGTAATATCTAGGTATGCCTCATCCAAGCTGGCACCCAAAAAGTTCGGATCATATTTCTGAAAAACTATGAGAAAATGGATTAACAATCCAAATAATTAGGCACATATCAATCAAAAACTACTAAGTCCATAGAAGTACAGTATGCAACCTTTTCTTGTTAAGTTGCTGTAATAATTATATTTCTGAAAGTCTACAGGGACAAATAACAACTCTGGACATAGTTTACGTGCAATGAATCCAGGCATCGCAGCTCGAACACCAAATTTCCGGGCCTATAAAGCATAAGTACATGTTATTCAGAAAAAGGGAAAAGGAATACAAAGAAACAACAAACTTTACAGAAATAGGAATCTGATAGCTAAATTATAAATGAGCTAAACATGAATATCCACCAGCAACATTTGTGCAGAAAGCATCTCTGACTAATCGGAATGTCAAACCTCATAGTTCGCTGTGGAAAGCATGGACATGCTGCCAACAGCCATTGGCCTGCCTTTCAATGAAGGATTACACAAGGTTTCAACAGCTGCATAAAAAGCATCCATATCCACATGTAGCCAGATCCTTGACAAATCACGTGTGGCTTCTAGCTCTAAAATCCTTTTGTCAGCAATCTGGAAAAGAAAAGGAAAGAAGCTAACTTAATAAATAAAAGTTAATGAAAAGTTTGGTTATGCAGTTAAAGCCACCCTGCATCCCAACAGAGAACCATAGGCAGATATAGCTTACCGCTACGGGTTTATAATAGATTTGAACCCATAACTTTAACAATACAAAGAATTCAACAGTAAAAATCTTAAAAGTTGAAGCCATAACAATTTAAATCCTGGATCCACCTCTATTCCCACCCCAGCCCATCTCAGATCCAACTGACCAGAAAACTAATTGAATCTGTTCTTCTGACAGTTGGAATTCATAATTGCACACTTAAGTATATCCTCATATAGCAGCAGCCAACTGATCCTAGACTTCAAAAAAAAATCCTTACATGCATCACAAATAAGCACAACGTTTTTTTATCATAAATACTCGATCAAAAACACTTGGTCATCCACAAACACATCAATTCATGTATGCAGAGAACATGGATAGACAGAAATAGGCAATTAGGTTCCTGACATGACACATTTGAAACATAACCATTTTCCTAATTGTCATTAAAAAAAAGTACCTTCTGATGATGAGATATATCTTGTGCAGTGAGTTTGGAGTACTGAATACGCATGTTCTCGATTTTCTGCTTCGTATAAGCTTCCTTCTTTTCCTCATTCTCAAAATACTTGGACCCTTTACTCATTTCATACACTATCCTCTGTACTTTTTCCTTGTCCACCCCCTCCATTCCTACAATTTCGATCATCAATCATTAAAACCTCATACAGAACAACAATTTAAACTTTGAGAAAAATTGATCCGAAACCAATTTAAACAAGTTAGGTCAATTAATCAACTCATTATACATCCAATCAATTAGGAACAAATTCATTCTGAACTGGTGAATTACACTTACTGCAGATTATTCGAAGCAATTAATTGTAATAAAAACAATTGGAAATACCTAAATTTTCAAAAAAAATAAAAAATCACTAAGTAAAAATTACCTGCTTTGGCATTGGTAAAGACTGTGTGATAAGATTCCCATGGGCGAGAAGAAGAAGGATCTTCGCTCCCTACTGAAGTTTCGCTCTTCGCCATTGATTGAGTTGCTTCCACAAGAAGATGAAGTTTTCACCTAAAAGGGGAAAGACCGCGGCTTTTGATTTTGTCCCAATTTGATAAATATTTTACGCGCCACCTCTTTAGTTTTTGAAAATCATACTTTGCACACTTAAGTTTTTGAGTTTCACGGAATTCTCCCCCCGTACTTATTTCCCGGTAACAAAGGTCCAAAACTATGCTTAATGATTCATTGCTTTAAACAAACAATTTTATCCCTCAAAATAATTTATAAAGACATTATGTATTCCACTTTGAATAAACATTTTCCAAATACAACTAAATAATTTAGCGATTATTAATTATTGACTTATTAAAAATAGACTACACAGTAATTTAATAAATAAATCCTCAATGTTTGATAGTAACGATGTATGAGACAAAGTTGAGTTGAAAAATAAGTCATACTCCAGGCCATCCATTTAATTTGTGTTATGAGTTAAAACTACACTTTATATATTATGCCAAAAATAACCGTTACTCGTTATTATGGTCCGTCATATGAAACAAGTGTGCATAAGGGAAAGAGAATTGTTCAAAAGAAAAAAGAAAGGACAAATTAACCCAAAGTCGTATTTTTTATGTTCATTTGTCAAAATCCACATGAATACAAGTTGAGGCAAAATTTCCTGGCAACTTACTAAAGCAGACTCAAAGAACTTCCAAACTGTTGTCACTCAAATACTCCAATTAGAATGGTAAAATACTAGATTTAATTTGTAATCTTGAAAATAAGACATGTTTATGTTATAATAGGTAAAAGTTATCTGATAGGGTATTTATATATAAATAGTGTGTATAACTAAATTCAAAGATTCTTTATAAATGATCATAACGAGGGGAAAATGTATTAAATTATGCAGAAAATTTAAACTAACACCTAATGTTATCGTTAGTTTTATTAGATCAACTTGCGCGCACCTAACAGTTTACCAAACACATGCTACCTCCTACCATTGAATAGCTTCCAAATTACTCCATTACTATGTTATTAGTGTCTTAAGGCTTTAAAATAGTAAAAGCTAGACAATGACATTTACTATCAAATTCAAGTTGAAGGTTTACCATGTTTCCACATATAATTAAATTTAATTATATGTCCAAGATGGACCGCAATTGCATGCATGTGGCCCAAAAAATGAACAAGTTTTGTTTATTTCCTTAATTTCCACAAGTAATTAAGAACCGTTGACAGTCAATTACTCTAATATTTGAATGGAAAAATCCTTTTTAAACCGAATTTGGCCAGAATGATATTTTAATTTGAATTTGGCAGAAAAATCTAATGTCGTCTTGAAATTCTTTAATTCGTGTCAAACATAATATTAACTTAGAAATAAGTATTTCTAAAAATGAACTGTTTTCTTGTCCACGTCCACTGTCAATGGATAGTTAATCCCTTAATTTAACACGTACCAAATTTGCAGGTTTTCCCTATAAATATGCATGCATTCATAGCTTAGTCCAACATCTCGCAATAATATTCCCTACATGTATACATTAGCATTGTTGATCGAAACAGTGAATTTGTCGCCATGAAAACTGTGAAGATCGAATTTTTTGTACCTTGGCTGGTGATTTTTTTCCTTGTTTGTTATTTAGGTTTGTAATTAAGCCTAGCCTTGTTGATAATTAAACATTATTTTAAAACCTTTTATATGAATTATATCAACTCTCTTTTTTATTAGGGGTTGAAGTTTATGGTGAAGACTACGATTATAGTTTCACATATGAGGTAAAACGCTTCCCCACCATATGCAATCTTTATATACTACTAATATTTTAATTATGAACCTGGAAAATTGAATTCCAAAATTTCTATATACGATTACAAATTACATATAATAGTATAAATAATACTATACTACTATGTTAGTGTAATTTTACTACTTGTAATAATATTGACGCCAACAAAAATAAAACTTGTTGTAATAGGTAACTCGCTCGATTATGTTTTTATAAATATTAATACAAAATTACCATGCATATGCTTCCAGTGTTTAGCAAATCCCCTTAGTGCTCAATACATTGGTGGAATAGTTGTGAATCCAAACTTCAATGAGGGACTCAATGGCTGGAGAAAATCTGGATTTGCAAATATGGCCACTAGGATGTCCAACAATACAAATAACACTTTCATTGTGGCTACTAACAGAAAAGGACCCCTTCATGGTTTTACCGAAAAATATTTCTTGAAAAAAAGATACTTACTACGTCACTTCAGGTACTACGATTTAATTTTTTACTTACTCAATTAATTTAAACCCGCCCAATTGACACTATAATTTGCAGCTTGGGTGCAAGTGAGCCATGGAGATGGAATTATAGATGCTCATGTGGCTCTAGCATTCAGAGGACCATTTGGAATTCAACGTACTGGTTGGGCTATTGCTCGTTCTGGCTGCTGGTCTATGCTAAAAGGTGGCTTAATACTAACTACTTCAGCTCATGTGGACTTATATCTTGAGGTGATGAGTTATTTTACCTTTTATATTAAAATATAGGCATAATACATAAACGTGCTCTTTAACTTGACTTCAGTTAACATCTAATACCCTCCAACTTTGAGTTAAACATTGTTTGAACAAGCTAGATATGATTCTTATTTCCTAGTTATACTAATTCAACTTTGTTTAATTATTTTCACTTGTATCTATTTCTAGGCCAACAATACAGCTATTGAGTTATGGGCAGATAGCATATCAGTAAAACCATTTTCCCAAGAGGAATGGAAATTTCATCAACATCAAAGTACAGAGAAGGTAAATGACTTAAGTAAAATTTTACATGTACGAGACCGTGCCAGATTTAAATTAAATGCTTGATCAACATATTTACTCTGGGTTGGACCTAGCTTAGAAGTCATGAATTCACGTGAACTCAATAACTTTTGTCCAAACTTTGCATATGTATTAAAAAAATCACTTGTTGCAGGTACGTAAAGCTAAAGTGAAAATTCAAGCAGTGGATTCGCAAGGCCAACCATTACAAAACGCAACGGTGTCCCTGGCACAACAAAGCAACGCTTTCCCATTTGGCAATGCAATAAGCCAGCATATCTTCAACAACAAAGCCTATCAAGACTGGTTTACATCTCGATTCAAGTACACGGTTTTCGAGAATGAAATGAAATGGTATGCCAACGAGAAAATCCAGGGCCAACAAGACTACAACATGGCGGATGCCATGCTCAGTCTTTTCCAAAAACATAACATTCAAGTCCGCGGCCACAACATTTTCTGGAACAACCCCTCGTGGACGCGTTCTCTTTCACCCCGCACAACTCTCTTCAGCTGCATCAAAAAGGATAAATTCGGTGATGAATCAATACTTAGGCCAACTTATTCACTGGGATGTTGTGAACGAAAACATCCACTTCTCATTTTTAGAGAATATACTCGGAAAAAATGCGTCTGCTATTTATTACAAGAAGGCTAATGAAATCGATAGCAACGCAATTCCATTCTTGAATGATTTCAATACAATTGAACATGGATTTGATGGAACTTCAAATCCAGCAAAGTACTTGGAAAAAATTCGAGATCTTCGATCCCACGGTTATAATGGACCGTTGGGAATTGGGCTGCAGGGGCATTTTGTCAAACCAAATTTACCTTATATAAGATCTTCTCTTGATATGCTTGCTTCAGCTGGATTGCCAATTTGGATCACTGAATTAGATGTTGCAAACACAACCAATCAGGTAATCTTCAAGTATTTTACATAAATAGCGGATTAAATTCACTATTTACTTTTTCAAGCCAATATACATGGATTATACATATATCTAATTTAAGTTATTTCAACATAATAATAATATTTTTTTATTCTAGCGAGTAACTATATGTGAAATTAACCTGACCATCTTTCGAATTGGACAGGAAGTTTTTTTGGAAGAGATCATAAGGGAGGTTCATGCACATCCAGGAGTGAAAGGGATAATGATATGGGCACCATGGGGTCCTAAAGGATGTTACAGAATGTGTTTAACTGATAACAATTTCAAAAATTTGCCTACTGGAGATATTGTTGACAAGATTATTAAAGAATGGACTCATCAAGGTTTTTCTGGTACTACTAATGAAAATGGCATTTTTGAAACTTCACTTTTTCATGGAGAATATCAAGTTGAAATCAATCATCATGAAAAACAAACATATGCCTCCATGGCTCAGAAAGTTAAGGTGGCAGCACAAAAGGATGGAACAAGGGAAAATTCACATTACACAATTTTTGTTTGACGCTAATTCTGATTAATTATGTATTGCATAATTATAATTAGGAATTAAATTTGATCAAATATGTTCTTTATATATCCGTGTAGCTCTAAATATACTGTTATTAGTCTCTAGTTTATTTTTGTTAAATTTTATTTGAAATAAGGATTTTTTGGCCCAATTAAATTAGAAGTATGATTGAACCAAATTGTTAATCGAGGACAAATCAGAAAAGAAACATATAATGGAATCTAGAAACACTTGATAGGCAAAGAAGAATGAATTAGAAAAAATTGAAAAAGAAGCTAGCGACCCTAGATTTTTTTTTTTGATTTTTTTTTGGATGAAGTTTGGATTGAAGTTAAAGATGTGTTTTGGACATAGATTTTTAGTACATATTTAACATTTTAAAAAATATAATTTATATTTTATATCAATAAATTCTAAAAACTATTAAGAATACTTAATTGTACCAAATAAGCATACTTAATAATCCCAAATTATGCAAAACCTTTATAGATAACGTTCATTATCATTATCACAAATTATAATCATGTCCAAATAAGCTTGACACAAAGTATTATTCATATAATGAACTTGACAATACACTATCCTAAAATTATAACATGATTCTAATAACAACAATTCAATAAATTACAATAATTTACAAAGATCCATCAATGAAAACAAATAAATGACAACAATTGTAGTAACTAAAATTGGGATAAATTTTAAAATAGACCAACACTTATATCGTGAGCCAAAAAGAGGTCTGATTTGGAATTTAAATTTTAAAAAAATGAAAAAAAATTATGGCCAAGGTTGTGGAACTAAATATAGATATGCCTTAAACAATCCATTCCATTTATTGTTTCGATTTAGAAAAATATTTAGGGTTCTCCATTTCCTCAAGAGTTGGAGTCACGATAATATTTAGTAATTGGTCAAAAGTTAAAAACATACATGTATACAAAAACTAATTTTAAAATATACCTTAATAAGAATTGAAATTTTTTGACTTTTGAATCTCCAAAAAAAGAAATATAATTGATTTTCATTCCCAATCAATTTAAGCCTAATAAACTAATTCGAAAATATGCCTCAGTAAGAATTGAAAATCTTTGATTTAGAATTTCCAAAAAAGGAAATATAATTGATTTTCATTCTCAATCAATTTAAACCTTGTAAACTTTTACACTATAAATAGTACTGATGTTGAACACTTCATGCATATCATTACTTACATTTTAACACCATCTCAAGGTAAATGTAATTTATTAGTAATTCTTAGTTCCAAAGGAGAAGAGCAGTACAAGGAATTTATTTACTCAACTGATGTTTACATCATTTTTTGTGATTTATATAATTGTTAGATTTAGATATTAAATTACACTATTTTTCTCCTCATAGTAATTATATATTTGTAAATGCAGATTATTTGCTATGGATATCACGAAAAGACAAGTTCTAGTTCTAGTGTCATATTATTTACTGCTTGCTTCAATAGGTTTGTATCTCTTTTTTCATTTAAGTGTGTTTTTTACATAGAAAAATAGTTTATAAAAAATATTTTCTAATTTTTAGATATTTGATTGGTCAATTTTTATTATTTTTTTAAAAAGATTCTCTATCAAAATTCAAAATAAAAAAAATTGACATATGTTAATTTATGACTCTATTGTTATATGTTTGGCAGGTTTTGAAGTTTATGCCAAAGACTATGACTACAGTTATACAGCCGAGGTATATCTTTTTTTTGCTTTAAGTCATTTACAAGAAAAGAAAATTTACTTAATATTTTGTCTTGTTGATTAGCTAATTAATTACTGATCATTTGTCATGGTTTCTTAATTTATGTTTGTAGTGTTTGGAAAGCCCTCTTAAACCTCAATATAATGGAGGGATAGTGGTAAATCCAGAATTTAATGATGGATTAACTGGATGGACCCTTTTCGGGGATGCTAAAATTGAACACAACGTTGCAAATGATGGAAATAAATTCATCGTCGCCTCAAAGAGAAAAGGACCATATCATGGTTTCTCACAAGAGTTTCAATTGGAAAAAGACAAGTTCTATGTGATTTCTGGTACTACCCTCAACAATTATATATACATACATTCTAATTATTTTTAGCTTAAGCATTGATGAATGACTATACTTAATCTCTAGGATGGGTACAAGTGAACCATGGTGATGATGCCAATGTAGCAGTCATATTCAAAACACAAGGTGGTTTTCAACATGCTGCTTGGGGGATTGCTAAATCTGGTTGTTGGTCCATGTTTAAGGGTGGCTTAGTTGTCAATGCTTCTGGTCCTGCTCAACTCTATTTTGAGGTAAAAAAGAATTAGTTATCGATTATCATTAATCATATACTATGAATAATAAACTTGATTACATGAATATGGTTAATTACTTATTCTCCATCTTTTCTTTTTTCCCTTTTCCCAGACCAATAATGCGGAAATTGACATATGGGTAGACAGTATTTCAGTACAATCATTTAGCCAAGAAGAGTGGACGTCTCATCAAACTCAAACCATTGAAAAGGTACAAAATAAAACTTACCAATTAATTTGAAAAAATTGTTACTCTAACTCTTTCATTTCTTGTGTAGGTACGCAAAAGCAAAGTGGCAATCCAAGTGGTTGACTCGCAAGGCAAGGCTTTACCTAATGCGACAATCTCTTTGTTTCAAGGAAGAGCCAATTTCCCATTTGGTGTTGCAATCAACAAAAACATTCTTAATAACAATGCTTACCAAAATTGGTTCTTCTCGAGATTCAAATTCACAGTATTTGAAGATGAAATGAAATGGTACAGTACTGAAACATCCCAAGGCAAAATAGACTACTCAACTTCTGATGCAATGGTCAATCTATGCAAGAGTAAAGGTGTCAGTATCCGAGGCCAAAATGTTCTTTGGAACGACCAAAAATTTCAGCCAAATTGGGTCCCTGCATTGTCTCCGCAACAACTCTCTGTTGCTGCTGGAAAAAGGGTTGCATCAGTTGTTACGAAATATAAAGGCCAACTTCTTCATTGGGATGTTATGAATGAAAATCTTCACTTCAAATTCTTCGAGAGTAAACTTGGTGCAAATGCATCTGCTGCCTTTTATCGTCTGGCTTCACAATTTGACAATAAAACACCTCTGTTTTTGAACGAATATAATACGATAGAAGTGCCAAGTGACGGACAATCATCACCAGCTAATTATCTTAATATGATTAAACAACTGAGAACAGGAGGGTACGCAGGTCCTCTTGGAATTGGATTAGAAGGACATTTTGGTGCTCCGACCATAGCTTATATTAGGGCTGGACTCGATACACTTGCTTCTGCAAAATTGCCCATGTGGATCACTGAGTTGGATGTTAGACCAGAGCAAAATCAGGTAAATTAAATGAATACGATATATTTCTCATAATTGTTGTAACAATTTTTATTATTTTTCTTCTTTTGACATCAAAAGGCACAAGTGTTAGATCAAGTTATAAAGGAGATAGTTGGACATCCAGCAGTTGAAGGGTTAATAATTTGGTCAGCATGGAAACCAACTGGATGTTTCAGAATGTGTTTAACTGATAACAATTTCAAAAATCTACCGACTGGAGATGTTGTGGACAAAGCCCGTGCGACATTATCACATGAGGGTTTGATTGGGACTACAAATGCAGAGGGTTATTTCGAGACTTCACTATTCCATGGAGATTATAAAGCCATTGTTACTCATCCTTCCATGGCGGATTCGTCTTTTCACCACAATTTGACAGTTATGCCCACAGCTGGAAGTGATGAGAAATTATCATTGAGTTACAAATTTACTGCTGCATAAGACGCCATACAGAATATATGTATAGTAAATCTATAAATAATGTTATGAATACAAAAGTTAGAATGAAAGAACGACTCTTTTTCTATTATTATCAAACATATTTTGAGATGCCTTTCAAAATACTTTCTATTCATTTATAAGTTATGTATAGCTCTAATGAAAAAAAGTTTGTTTAGGTAATTAGATAAGTATCGGGAGTTTCCTTCCTCTTCTTTGTGGTATCAATAAAAAGCAAAAATTAACTTTAAAAAAAAAAAAAGTATAATAAAATTAATTAAATTATGTAAGAGTTTGGTGAGTTGGGGTATATATTGACCATTGTTTAGTCTATCTCAACTCGGTCCATATAAAGATCAATATATATATAATTCACTTACTTATTAATTCGAATTATTTTCACTTATCTAAATTTAATTCAATTCGCTCATTTGATTTATGGTTTGAACTCTCAATACTAAATACTTCAGGTAATTGAGGTTAGTTATATATATTTTACTCTTTCATAAAAAGTATAAAGAATTTTTTTAATAAATTGTGATGGCTAGCTAGTTGTCCTAATTCAACTTGTTTAATCATTTGCACATACTTTTATTTAATATAGTATAGGCCAACAATGCATCTAGCCAATAGCCATTGAGTTATGGGTATACAACATATCAGTAAAACCATTTTCTCAGGAGGCTACAAGTGGAAATTTCATTGAATATCAAAGCACTGAAAAGGTAAATAAATAGAATTTCTTTGATACAAGACCCTGTTCTATTACTAATAATAATTGGTTTACAATTACATCACGATTCAAGAACGAAATGAAATTGTATGATCGACGAGAATTAAGCCAAAATAACTTTTAAAATTTTTGTAGTGTTCGGATACATAAAAAAGTTTTTAAATATTTATTTTAAATTAAAAAGATAAAAATAATTCAATAGTCAAAAGTTGTAAGCCCATACAAACGGACTCTGAACCTTTGAGTCATAAGTTATAACGTCATTCAAAATTTTCAAATAGGCTCTTAGTACTAGCGTGATGTGTGGCCAATATAAATAAAAAATATATGAATTAAAGTAGCAAATATGTATAGATATTTTATAAATAAGGTATTTGGAACAATTTATTATGTAGCAAAAATATATTTTGGCAATGATATTCAAAATTTAAGAGGTGATCTCGCCTGATAAAAAATAAAATCATTCTTAACAAATATATAATATTTCGCATTTGCTAAGAAATTTAAATTCACCTTTTGAAACATTTGAATAGTTTTAAAATTTAGTTACCAGAAATAAAAAAATTCAAACGTAACATCTTATCCAATTAATTCCCTAATCTTCCTCATATCTAATTGATTCCTTTATCTCTTATCTAATCAATTCCCTAATCTTTAGTGATTTCCATACAAATAACTAATTTTAAATATATTTTTATAGAATTAGTTCTGGTACTCGTGCGGCCGATATAAATAAATTTAAATATTTAATCATAACAAATTTTATGAATTAAAGTAGCAAATATGTTTAGATATTTTAGAATAATTCATTATGTAGCAAAAATATATTTTAACAATGATTTTGAATTTCAGAAATAATATTACCTACTTAAGAAGAAAATCATTCTTAACAAATATAATATATTTCGTGATTGCTAAAAAAATCAGTTTACCTATCAAACATTTGAATATATATATATATTTTTTAATTTAGTTACCAGGAAATTAAACAAAATATTCAAACTCAGTCTCTTCTCTAATTAAATTCCTATTCTTCCTCCTATCGAGTTAATTCCTCATTCTCTTATATCTAATCAATTCCCTAATCCTTCTTTGATTTGCCTAAAATATATTCCGATTTTGTCATTCAAAATCAATTTTAAGCCTAGTTTTACACTATAAATAGTATTTATGTTGAGCATTTCAAAAATATCATTACTTACTTTTTAACACTGTAAGTTTAAATAATTCTTAGTTCTCTAGATAATTTTCTTTGTTTGGAGGGGAGTGGTAGAGGGAATTTTATTTTATTCAACTGATGTTTATATCAAATCTTATCTAATGATTTTTTAATCATTATATGTGATTATAAATTGTTATTAGATATAGCATAAATATGAAAGGGAATGTTGTATTAATTATATGTGATTATAAATTCTTGCGATCTTACGTATACTAAATTTCTCATCATACATTTCTTTTATTTTTTTCATAATATATATAGCAGAATTATATAGTAATTGTGTATTTGAAAATGCAGATTATTTTTCCATGGACATCATGAAACGAGAGTGTGTAGTTCTTGTGTTATGTTGTTTGCTGCTCATCTCGATAGGTTTGTATAATAACTTTTAGAAAAAAAAATATGGTTAATTAAATATTCTAAAAAAAAAATTCTCTAGAAAAACAAGTTTGTGTTATCTTATGACTTTATTTTTATATGTTTGACAGGTTTTGAAGTCCATGCGCTAGATTATGACTATAGTTTTTCAGCCGAGGCATAATTTCTTACTTTTAACTTATTTTTCTCTTGTTGCTTAGCTTATTAATTACTAATCATTTTTCATGGTTGTTAATTTGTATTTCAGTGTTTGAAAAATCCTCTTAAACCTCAATATAATGGAGGGATCGTGACAAATCCAGAATTTAATGATGGATTAAATGGATGGGCTGTTTTGGGAGTCGCTAAAGTTGAGAACAATGTTTCAAGCGATGGAAATAAATTAATCGTTGCTTCAGAGAGGAAAGGACCGTATCATGGTTTTTCACAAGAGTTTCAATTGGACAAAGACAAGTTCTACGTAGTTTCTGGTACAACTCTTCACTTATATATCCGTGAACGACAATTTAGATTAATTTTTTCTAATATATATGTGTTTAATTTTAAGGATGGGTACAAGTGAACCATGGTGATGATGCCAATGTAGCAGTCATTTTCAAGACACAAGGTGGTTTTCAACATGCTGCTTGGGCTAATGCTAAATCTGGTTGTTGGTCTATGTTCAAGGGTGGCTTAGTTGTCAATGCTTCTGGTCCTGCTCAACTCTATTTTGAGGTGATGAAATAGAGCTATGCTTAGTGTTATTGATATTGCGATTTACATATCAATAATATCATCATAATCTTTTTCCTTTTCTCAGACTAATAATACAGCAGTTGACATATGGATAGACAATATTTCAGTACAACCATTTAGCCAACAAGAGTGGACGTCCCATCAAACTCAAACCATTGAAAAGGTACAAAATAGAACGTACCAATTAATTTGAAAAATTGTTACTCTATGGTCTTCTTCTCTCGATTTCATTTCTTGTAATATTATGTAGGTACGCAAAAGCAAAGTGTCAATTCAAGTGGTTGACTCGCAAGGCAAGCCTTTACCTAATGCGACAATCTCTTTGATACAAGGAAGAGCCAATTTCCCATTTGGTGTTGCAATCAACAAAAACATTCTTAACAACAATGCTTACCAAAATTGGTTCTTCTCGAGATTCAAGTACACAGTATTTGAGGATGAAATGAAATGGTATAGTACTGAAAATTCTCAAGGCAAAGTAGACTACTCAACCTCTGATGCAATGGTCAATTTATGCAAGAGCAAAGGTGTCAGTATTCGAGGCCATAATATACTTTGGGATGACCCAAAATTTCAGCCAAATTGGGTCCCTTCACTATCCCCACAACAACTCTCTGTTGCTGCTGGAAGAAGAGTTGGTTCAGTCGTCGCTAAATATAGAGGCCAAGTTATTCATTGGGATGTTGTGAATGAAAACCTTCACTTCAATTTCTTTGAGAGTAAACTTGGTGCAAGTGCATCTGCTACCTTTTATCGTTTGGCTGCACAATTTGATAATAAAACACCTTTATTCTTGAATGAGTTTAATACGATAGAAGATCAACGCGATGCAGCATCATCACCAGCCAATTATCTTAATAAGATTACACAAATAAGAGCAGGAGGGTATAAAGGTTCTCTTGGAATTGGATTGGAAGGACATTTTGTTACTCCTAACCAGGCTTATATTAGGTCCGCAATCGATACACTTGCTTCTGCAAAATTGCCCATTTGGATCACTGAGTTGGATGTTCAAAGCAGTCCAAATCAGGTACTCATATTCTATTATATAAACTTGAATCAAAGATTTTAATCATAATTATTCTAAATATCTTTTTTTTTTTTTGACATTGAAGGCGCAATTCTTGGACCAAATTATAAAAGAGGTAGTTGGACATCCAGCTGTTCAAGGGTTAATAATTTGGTCAGCATGGACACCAAATGGATGTTACAAAATGTGTTTAACTGATAACAACTTCAAAAATCTAGCGACTGGAGATGTTGTTGACAAAATTCGTGTGTCATTAACACATGAGGATTTGGTTGGGACTACAAATGCTGAGGGTTATTTCGAGACTTCACTTTTCCATGGAGATTACAAAGCTATTGTTACTCATCCTACGATGGTGGTTTCGTCCTTTCACCACAATTTGACAGTGATGCCAACTACATCTGAAAGTAGCAGTGAAAGAGTGTTCAGTTACAAATTCATGGCTGCTTGAGTCAAACATGCCATAGGGATTATGTGTAGTAATCTACTCGTATTTTCTTTTTTCTTTTTTTGCGTTGCATTTCAGTGTTTTATCATAAATGAAAGTCAGGTTTGACGAACGAATGACTTGTTTTCTATTACTACTATCAACATGCTTTCTACAAAAACTATACGGAAAGTATTATAACTTTCTCTATATCAAATATAATGAAAAATACATCTTAAAATGTTGGTCAAAATTTATATTGTCTCTCAAAATTGAAAACTATGACAACTAAAAAGGAATGAAAGGATATTAATTAACTAAAAACTTACTAAACTCCTTAAACTTGAATTTAAACGTGTGAATATATCCCTAAATTATTGATGAAGTTTAGGTCCTTGTAATATTTAACTAAATTTTGAGTATTTTAGGATTATATCAAATTCGTTAAATTTGTGAAGATTCATTGTTTAAAGGATTAAAAGTGCACTTACAAATTAATCAAAAGTTACCCAAAAATAACAACTACAAAAAAATAGAACATATAAATTTTTGATGGACTAAAAATGCTTATGACAATGAAGAAGTATCAATTGCAACCTTTTATTAACTTGTTGAATAGAGGCATGAATCCATTCATATCCACTACTCAATTTTTTTGTCGTTTTAGTTTGTTTAAAAATGCTATGATTCATTTTTATATTTTTAGTTATAAATAATACACTTTACCTAATCAAACTTCACCACATATATTGGAATGAAACGAATAGGTTGGAGAAGTAGTGTGGGTAAGATAGTACGGACAAAATACATTTCTCAAGTACAAATAGCAAGCAAGCGTTTGTAGTCCAACGGTTAGGATAATTGCCTTCCAAGCAATAGACCCGGGTTCGACTCCCGGCAGACGCAATCATTTTATTTATTGATACTTTCTTTCCGTATTTTTTTAGGACTAATAAATAGATAGAATATAATTTTAGTATTACTTTGGTTGCAGACAACACAAATTAGCCTCTTTATTGATACTTTCTTTCCGCGATATTGTATATTTTGTTATTTTAATTTATTTTTTAAAATTACTATATTTTTCAAATTATTATATCAATTTAAAAATTATAAATCAATTAAATGTAATAAGAATCTTTATTGCGATACTTTATCCCATTTGTTATCAGAAAATTGTATGGTATATTTTGTTATTTTAATTTATTTTTTAAAATTATCATATTTTTCAAATTATTATTTATCAATTTAAAAATTATAAATCAATTTAATAAGGAGTAGCTTATTTTTAGCAAAACAAGTACGGCCGTGTCGAAGGAGTATTATTTTGGCAAACAAAAAAAGCAGCCTTTTTTTTGGAAAACTAAAAAATTCATTAAAACTGCCTTAATTTTTGGAAAAGAAAAAGTTATAGTTATTTTTGGCAAAGTAAATATGTAATAGGAATCCTAATAAAAGTGTAAAAAGTGCTTTATTATTTTTCGTTTTTGGCTAAACATATATACGTTTGACATGGCTAAACATATTTTTCGTTTTTGGCTAAACATATAAGTTGAAAAAGTGTCCATCCTCTTCCTCTTCCATAGTAAGCCTGCGCCTGTAGACAACAATATTTGCATCCATCTTTCTCTAGATCTTCAAAGGGAAATTTCTCCATGAGTTTTCGCTTGGTGTGTAAATTATGGACATCTGTTGCTCCTCCATTACGTTGGAAAGTCGTTGTTGATGATCATGCGGCTGCTTCTTATGATCAAGACTCCATGTGGCTTCTATCTCTTAACCTAAAGGATGGTTTGTGCACCTTCTATAATCCCTTTAGAAATTTCAACTGTTATATGAGCAACAATGATTTAGTAGGCTGTGAAAAGATGGATGGCTTCTTGTGTCTAAGGGAAAGTCTCTCTTCTTACTTGAGCCTTCTGGGAAGCAAATAATCCATCTCCCACAAAAAACAGACGACTATTTTTGTGACATTATCAGCTTCTCCAACTAATTCTTCTGCCTAGGTAATCTTTGGTATAGCTTCATTAAACTTGTTTCAAGTTAGGATTTCATATTTGAGACAAGGGGATGATAGATGGACTACTATCACAAGGGATAGTTAGGTGCCATTCCTACTTTCATCTTCTAGTCCGGTCTACTTTTTGGTGAAGAATTTTGTGTCCTAGGCCAACTTGGTGATGTTGGTGTATTTGTCTTCTTTAAAGACAGAACCCTTTACTGGGTTATCCATCAACTTTTTCAACTCCTATTTCTGGTGCTTGCCGTTTGTTTTTAGTTCAACAGGATCAAAATGTGCTATATGCCGTGGTTGTGACACCACAACATGATGTTCATGTTTATGAACTAGACTTTGGAAGCAACGTAATAGTCAAATTAGTAGAAGAAGTCAAAAATTGGCTTTTTTTCACTAGCGAAGCCTCATCTCTTGTTGTTTTTGGCATGAACGTAAATGTGGATAATGCAGTTTTCTTTCCCACTTTCAACACTTGTAACGACTATACTTACTACTCTTTGGAAGATGTCGCTTTTAAATCGTGTTTGGATCCGCTGTGAACTGACAGGAAATTGATCTTTCAACTCTCTCTTATGTATTTCTTATGTATTGTAGTAGTTTTCTTTCTTTTTTGTTGATGTTAATTAAAATGTAATAAAATATTTATATTTTATTTATGAATAGAAAATAAATAATTATAAAATTTATATATATTAATTTCTCAGTTCGTTTTGGTTATTTTTGTGATTTATTTTAGTACAATCAAAACTAAATCAAATAGTGTAGGTTTTCAAAATTTAAAACCAAACCAAATTAAATATCGAATTTCTTAATCGATGTGGTTCGAATTGCAATTCGATTTAATTTTTTAACCATAACCAACAACCCGACACCTATACAGGGTAAATATTCTCTTGACCGATACATCTCAAAACCTCATATGAGAGATATATATTTACAAAGAGATAGAATAATCAAATACTATCATTCTCAAACCCATTTCGTTGTTCCTTACTTCTTAGTTAGTGATCAAATACACCACAACATATCATATTCAAATGATCCTACGAGCAATACGCTACTAACAACCCTCACAAATATTCATAAAAACAATCTCTTTCTTAGAAAATTTGTTGTAAAAACAAGAACATCTAATAAATTAAAATTCTAGCTAGAGAGATGCTGATGATGTTGGTGAATAATACAAGAAACAGCAGCCGTAATGATGTTCATAACAATGTAGCTCAAGTCATCAAATATGGCGGAGAATCTCATCTCTTGCAATTCCCATAGCGTTGTTATGAATTGCTTCACTCCATCAATAACCACCATCAAATAGTACCACATCTTCATCAATCTTTTATTACTAGTATACTATAGCTAGAAAACACAGAGGCTTCTACTACATTTTTATCTTTATAGAGTTGGAAAAAAAAAAAGAGGGATTGGATAAGCTAGATAGGTTGTTGTTGTCCTTATATGCTTATGTAGGCTGAGCAAGATATTGCATGGCACGTACAACAAATATGTGTTGTTTCCGGGATGCTTCCTACTCTACGTCAAAATTAAGCCCGTGGGGTATGTCACACACGGATCACGATTAGTAGGACAATAATAATCGAGTTCGTAATTTAATATTTGCAAAAAATCTTTAGTTAGTTGCCTAGTTTATTAAATTTTTATCTTGTTGGTGAGGATTTAATTTTTTATCTTGTAATTGGGTCGTTCATTTTTTCTTTTTCTCCTTCTCCTAAACTAGCGACATATGAGAAAATAAAATATTAAGGACAATTAAGTTGCTTGAAGCCCAACGACATACTAATTCTTAAAAATGGATAAACAGCCTTATGTTTTTTTAAAAATAAAACATGTCTTAGGCCTCTAATTTGGAGGGGTGGGGGGTGAGGAGGGGGGAATTCAAATTTTTATCAAGAAAAATTATGTATTATTTATGATGAAAAGTATAATTTTTTAGTAAAAAAAATATTATTTTATCCTCATTAAGCCTATACAAATAGAAGAAATCAAGAAAATATTGTTTTAGTTTCTTGCATTTTATTCGCTAGCATTCACATTAAATTATTCATTTTAACTCTACTCTTTTTCTTCAAAATTTTGATAAGTTAGACAGTTTAGAGTAAAACTGTATCAAAAATATGAATCAATAATATTGAACAAAGTGAATTACAATACACCCCCCCCCCCCCCCAAATCCTCCTCCTAAATTGCAAGCCCTTAAATTTGTAAGCATCACTTGTAAGCATCACAATAGGCATATTAAAATGGGTATGTCAAGTAACTTTTACTTTTTGAATTAGATTATATAATTTTAACTTTTATCTTAATCTAAAATTTATCAACTTATTACTTATAAAATTATGTTAACAATTCATATAATGATTGTATTGGTGAAACAATGTTTTCCAACCTTTAATTAAATAAAATATCACCAATCACTAATTACCAAAAACTAGTAATTGAAAAAAAAAATAGATATTAAATAATAATTTACATTTAAAAAAAAAAAAAAATTAATAAATATATATAAAATTTGCTTAGCATTTTCGAATTACAATGGGCTGTAAGCCTTCAATTATGTTGCATGAACCAAAAAGATAATTTCTAGGGAAAAGAAAAAGAAGAAAAAAGGCACTTAAAAATTTGGGGCATTCCGAGAATCGAACTCGGGACCTCTCGCACCCAAAGCGAGAATCATACCACTAGACCAAATGCCCAGCTGTTGACATTGTCTAATTTGAGTGCTAGTGAAATGTGTTTTCCCCTTTTGAGTTATTTGATCCGAAATGTCATTGCTTATCTGTAATGCAGAATTCAAATACTCCTTATTTTACACCAGATGATCTTCATTTCTTGCTTAAATGTTCTTGAGTAAGTTTAATATGCTTCTGCAGTTCCTCTGATTCTTACTGCACTTGATGCCTAAAGACGCTCTCAGCTTTGGTTGTTACTGTAACTCTAATATTTATGTCACGACCCGAGCCTACACCCTGGACGTGGCCGGCACTCGAGAACCATTTCTGATCCCCAAGCGAACCCTCATCCTGGCTGACTACAAGCGGAAGACTAACTCAAGCATATAAAAGCTTAAAAACTGAATAAAAAGAATATATTCAACTCGCCATAAAATAGGCAACTTAAGTCTTTAAAACATTTAACAAAATAAATGAATAGACTTC
>JAJONR010008897.1:0-11687 GCA_029582245.1 Solanum etuberosum
AGGTTTCTTCTGTCATAGTGCTTCCCCGTGGGGTGCTCCTTCCTTATTTGTAAGAAGAAGGATGGTAGAATGAGGACCGGTGATTTTATCTTAAGCCACAAAATTTAGGCATGACTTGGTTGTCCCCCTATTATGTTGTGCTTAATTGTAATACTTAGTCGATAACTCTAGAGATCTCGGGTAGGGAAAGATTAGAGTGGGAAGGGGTGTACAAGCGTAAGCTAGCTAAGGTCATATCTTTCGTATGTACTAGGAAACTGGTGGGGCAGGGGTGCTTGGCTTATTTGGCTCATAATCGGGATGTCGATGCCGAGTCTCCCTCTATTGAGTCTATTCTTGTAGTGTCTGAATTCAAGGAAGTGTTTCCTACCGATTTGCCTGGTATGCCTCTAGATAGAAATATAAATTTCTACATTGACTTGGGACCTGCCGCTCGCCCCATCTCCATTCCTCCTTATCGAATGGCTCTGGCAGAATTGAGAGAGCTTAAGCTCAAATCCAGGAGCTTCTTGATAAAGGTTTCTTCTGTCATAGTGCTTCCCCGTGGGGTGCTCCTTCCTTATTTGTAAGAAGAAGGATGGTAGAATGAGGACCGGTGATTTTATCTTAAGCCATAAAGGAGTGGATTGATACTGAAATGACAAGCTTATTGATAAAGAAAGTCCCATTGAGTATACTTGGGTGAAGGCAATTGATGATTTTAGTAAGAAAGTGCGTATAAAATTACGTTAGTCCTTTGAATTTGATGGGTATACCTGAGTTTGAGGTATCATGTCGATGAAAAGGTGACTTCCTAGTTATATCCAGGGCTAACTGAGCATAATGGTAATAAGAGTCCGTGATGGATTGTGATGGGATGCAACTATATAATAAGATTGTTGGTTAAGCAAATTTTGTATTGTAATTACGACTTGTGAGTATCTAAGGTTGTAGTTTTCTAATATTTGGTGAGCAACGTGGTTGTATGGAAAGTTTTAAGAGATGGTAGGACACCACTCGAATAGAATTTAAAAGAACTAGAGTCATAATGAAGAAAAAATAGTGGGATGTAGTACAACCTTTAGAGAGAGGCGAGAGCAAGAATATTTTATTTGATTGTGAAGGCTAAAGAGGTATCATCAGAGGGGTAGATAATTTGGTTCAGAGACGCGTGATTTAATTCATTTTGTTGTGGCTATGGTAATTGTGTCACGGGCCCATCAGATTTGTTAAAAACTATTGGAAAAGACTTGAGGAAGGAGTGTACAGACATTAGCTCGAGTGTGATGATAAGTGGTTTTTTTTTTTTTTTTGAGTTTAGTCATGAGTACGGTTGAATTTTTAGCAAAAGATATTGTAAGATCGATGGAGATGCGATCAATGATAAGTGAAGATCCATGAATTCATAAAAGTCTTCAAGGTACAAGCTAATGTTGATAGATAAGGGGATTGTGTAATACGATTGAATTTACAATTCAGATTTTTCATTGTAAGTATACATTCTTGGTAATATATTTTTTCAAGGTATTAAGTGGCAAGGTGAAAAATGATCAATTGTATCAGGTATTAAGCATTTGAAAGGACTTACACCTGGGTTGAGTCGCAAAGTTTATTACTATTGATTATTAAGTACCTAAGAAAGGTATTCATTTAAAAGTGTTGGTTTAGAGTAAGGTAAATGGTCGGAGTGTTTATGATGGTTGTGAGTATGATTCACTAGCTATGCTCACGTGTGTTTTCACGTTTGTGGGTGGATCCCTAGTGGTGGATCAGGTGTACCGATCTTGCGTTGTTCTCTTGGTTGAGTGGGATGATTGGGAAGATTTGATTTTTTCAGATGACATATTTGGTGTTGTCTTAGAGTTGTTAAAGTATTCCAGTGGTTCTACATGTACCACCTTGCTTATGAGAATTTATAGAAGAGCTACCATGCATATTTATGGTTGTCCGATAATCTTAATATTCATTTAGTCGTCGAGGTCATGTATCGATTATGTAAGGTTGAATGTGGGGATCATTGGGTCCAATTCTACTGTTCTTAAGGGTAATCTACAATCACAATTACTAAATCTAGCATTTAGATAGTGTTGTTAGGGGGTTTGTATGCTTGGACATATCCCTCGATGAGTATCAGATTTCTAAAGATCAATTTTTTATAACTTAAGTCATGGGAAGTTATGTTGCAAGATGAAGATGTTGATAAGAACTATGATTGTTTGGGCATTATGAGTGTGTGTTGGTTGGTTCAGGTTCACTTCTAATTGTAGCGAGTATTGATTTAGAATTTTATCATGCTTATGTGAGAAAGGATTCGTCCTGATGATTGTGTCAAGGTCCTTGATAACATGTTGCAGACGTGTGTACGATCAACTTTGGTGGTTATTGGGAATCGCTTTTGTTGTTACTTAAGTTTACATACAACAACATTTATCACTCGAGTATTGAGATGACTTCATCGAGGCATTGTATGGGAGGATGTGTAGGTATTCAATTGGTTGGTTTGAGGCTGGAGATGTGAAACCTTTGGGGATTGATTTGGTGAAAGATGTTCAAGATAAGGTGAGAAGCATCCTAGCTAAGCTTCTAGCAGTCCAGAGTGGATAGAAAAGGATGCAGACCATAAGGTAAAGGACATGACATTTCAGGCTGGTGAGCAAGTTCTTCTAAAAAGTGTCACCCATAAAGGGGGTGATGAGATTCGGCAAGAAGGCCAAGCTTAGTCCTCGATACATCGGGCCATTTTAGATTCTTGACTGTGTAGGGCCAGTGGCTTATACGTTGGCCTTACCTCCTAGATTATCTGGAGTTCATCAAGTGTTTCATGTGTCCATGTTGAAGAAGTATCATGGGGGCAGGGATTAAATCATAAAATGGGACTCAGTTTTGTTAGACAAAGACCTTCAGTATGAGGAAGAACCGGTTGCAATTCTTGATCACGATGTCCAGAAGCTGAGGAGCAAGGAGATAAAGTCTGTGAAAGTTCAATGGAAGCATCATCCGGTTGAGGAAGCTACTTGGAAAACCGAGAAGAACATGCGAGAAAAGTATCCCCAGTTGTTCGACGATTCAGGTACTACTCTACTCTTACTTAATCAGTTTTTCCTAGTTTATCACTCGGGGATGAGTGATAGGTAAATTGGTATCTATTGTAACGACCTGTTTCTGTCATTATGGAAAAGCCAATGGGAAAGAATTTGGGCCCGAAAACATTTGAGTAGTGAGTTGGAAATTTTTAGCCTAGGCTAGATTTGGATAAAATCTGAGTCAGGTGAGGTCTAGGGAAATCTGATAATTAATGGGGGGGTTTAATTATGAGTCTGATCACATGAGTGAATAGCCACGACGTTAAGGAGCCCGTACGGCTTTACGGAATCGAATTCGGGCCAGTAGAACTCCCAAAACTGATCCTAGTGTGAAAGGGTAGTTTTTGAACGTCAAGGGTTGAAGGTGTGTTGCGAAATGGAAGTTTGGAACTCAAATTCTGACTTTCTGTCTCCGTGCAAGCCATCGAGGCGGGATTAGTTCCGCTAGGGCGGGGCTGTTGTGGCGGGATGAGTCCCACTGTGGCGGGACAGTCGCGAATTAAATCAGGGAAAAACCCCAAATTCGTTATTTTCTGCAAACTTTTGTCCTTGAGAGCTAGGAGATGACCCAAAACAGTTCGTGACCAGTTTCCCACGTTTTCTAATGCTAAAGGTAAGATTAATACTCCCCTAATCCATAATTTGATTCGTAGACCTTAGAATATTGGGTAATTATCATTGGGGGAGGGTTTTGGCCTGAAGTTAATGGTGGAAAAAGCCCTAATTGTACAATAGGATCTTGGGTTTAGCCATGGATTTATAGTTTGCTTATTATTCGGGTAAATTAGCCCTTGTTTATTGATCCTTGTGTTATATTATTTTTAGACCAAGAACAAGCAGAAAGAATCCAAAAAGGGAAGACTCGAGTGTCTTAGGAGGATTCAAGCTTGGTTTTGAGGTAGGTGATGGTTTGATTTTCTGTGTGTGTGATATATGCCGGTTAATTGCTTCATTGTATGCATGCATGTATGTGAATAGGAAAATGTCAATCAAATCCAATGAAAATACGTATGTGTGAACGATTGTATGCCATGAACCTAATACTTGATTGTATAATTATGAGTAATGTTCATTATGGGTGTGATTGTGATTGTGGTTGTGCTGATGGGATCCGGTGTCACGTTCCGACACATATATTGGATCGGGTGTCATGTTCTGACACATATATTAGATTGGGTATCACATTTCGGAACATATATTGGATCGGGTGTCACGTTCCGACACACTAACAGTTTGGGTGTGGGTTCCATGAGAGGACCAATGTGATTGTTGCATTCATGTCTATTGTCGTTGATATTGGAACTGTATGTTGCTCTTGAAATGATAACTGATCTATGTATTCATATGTGGGTTTACTATGTTGTGATTGCTTTCCTATGTATCGCTTACGGGGAACAGCCGCGTGATCCTACCAGTACACTGTGGTTTCTATACTGATTCTGCACTTGCTCATTTTTTGTTGGGTACAGGGCATCTTCAGGCGGCTATTGATTGACTTCATCTAGGAGATCATAGATCGAGACTTGATTCAAGGATGAGCCAGTTCTTCCAGGATTTCATGGGTCCTCTGTTGTTTAGTCCATTCTTTTTGGATTCAGACATTCTAATTATCTTTACTCGCATAATTAGTTTTGGCTTTGTACCCATTCTCTTAGACTTGTTAGTAAGTTGTTTTGGTACAACGACTTTCAGTTCTAGGGGTTAACTTCCGCAGTAGTTTGTTAGTTGTTTGTTGAACTTCCGAAGTTTATGGGAACTCCGTATTTCTTTAGTCATTTAAACTTGCTTCCGTTTCTTTAAATGCTTAGTTTTTCGTTAAGTTGCTTAGTTGGGTTGTAGTAATGGTTCTCCCACCGGAGGGTTAGTGTGGGTGCCAACCACGACGGTCTGGGTCGTGACACAATTGATAGCAAAATAATGTTACGTCATTCATATTCTTACATCATATTTCTTGAATGAATCGTGCTTATGATCTCTCGTCCAAAGCTCTTTCAGTGATCCTTTTCACTTGTGATAGCGATGTTGTTGATAGTAGTTGTGTGATGATGTAGGAGAGGATTGTTATTTCTTATTGTGATAGAGATGGCGTGTTTATTCCATTTAAGGTGATGAATGTGGAGCAAGAAGTAGATAGAGTTTTACAATGAGTACTAAGTCAGCTTCCTGGTGGTAATGCATGAAAGTTCACTTGGTAGAGATGATGAGAGGATGATAAGTTCTTTAAAAGTGGGTTAGTAGGAGTCTATGGATTTATTAAGGTTCTAAGCTTGAATGTGGTATTTTTAACATGTGGAAAATGTGTGATACATTAGGTGTTTCTTGATATGAGCTCAAGGTTAGCTGAATGTAGTGGTAAGGAGTAGTGTTCTTGGGATGAGATTCCCTATAGAGGTATAGAACCCGAATCTTGTGATTTAGATCAGAATAATCACCCTATGTTAAGTACTTTGTGATTTTGAGTTAGGCTAGAATGTAGTAAGAGTAACCCCTTCCATTCTTAGTCCAGCCGTCACTCGAGGACTAATGATCCTAAGGGGGAGTTATTGTAACATCCCGAAAATTTTTAAGATAAGATTCTAGCTATTCTTTATTTGTGAATAAGATCGTATTAGATGATTCTTAAATTGCCCCATATTTGTAAAGGTAAATTCTTTAGTGTGTGAATGGTTTTGGATATCAATTAAGGTCGCTAGAATCTCCTAGCACAAAGTTGAGTTGAAAGTGTCCTTATCGATTAAGTTTTGACAAAAGATTTTACTTAGATCAATTTAAAACACCCATATCTCTTAGAATATAAAGATTTATGTGGCCTATTACCTATAAAATTAAATGTATTTGAATCCTCTTTCCAACACCACCTATTTCGCGTCAATCCAAATTTTGAGTAAAAAGTTCGGACCATTTTAGTAACCTGGTACAGTGCTGTGACGAATTAGCCGATGGAAAAACATTAAAAAGGGTCTTTTTATCTTTTTACCTCTAAGAAAACCCTAAACGAATTTCTTGACTAATTAAAGAAACAAATCAATCAGATTTTAATTCCTTAATCCATCATTCTCTTCTCTCTCAAACCCTAAGGCAAAACTCTAAGGAAAAATCAAAGTAGAAGACTCCATTCAAGATTCTTCTTCAAGGTAAATCTTTCTCCAAGAATTTTAGTCTTTTCAACTCAAATTCCTCCATAAAATTATGAATCACTAATGAAAATCAGAATTCTTGGTCATAGAGTTTCAAGAAATCTCTAAAAAGGTCTTCTTGATTTTCTTCTTCAAGCTAGGGTTTCAAGGCTTCTAATAAAGTTCTTCTTCAAGATTCTTCAAGATTCTCAAGAACCTTGTTCTTCCAGGTATGTAATGTTATCATAGTGTTGGACTAGTTCATCCTCACGCCTTACATCTACTTTCAAATCAGTAAAAGAGTAATCTAGGATTCTACCCCTAGATTTGAGTATTCTTGAGATGAGTTAATTTTGAGTTCTCGAGTTCCTATTTCTTTTTGAAAGTCTACTCCTAATAATTTATTTGCTATATGTTATGCATTAACATTCTTGAGTTGAATCGTTCATGTCCATAATTTTGCATGAACCCTATGAATTGAGTTATAAATTTTGAGAATCTTTTTAAAGCCAACACTTGAGCTTTAAACTGAGTTTTTTGAGGAAGTAAAGATGAGTTTTGAGAAAGAGTTGTATTCATCATTTTCCATATGGTTATTGAGGTCCTCAAGTTGAGTCGTTCATGTCCATAATTTCGCATGAACCCTACGAATTGAGTTGTAAGTCTTGAGAGTCTTCGAAAGTCAATCATTGTGTTTCAGACTGAGTTTTGAGAAAAAGTTTAAAGGTTCTATTTCATAAAGACTTAAGAGTTTCTAATGTTATTTTATTCATATATATATATATATATATATATACACACATATACATATGTATATATGTTGATTATTGGACTTGAAAGATAAGTTCATAAGTGCATGTTTTCAAGAAGGTAAACACGTCTCATATTTTGAAAAGTATTTCAAGTAATGTAAGAAGTCCATTTTTTTGTAATGGGTGAATTGAGCACAAAGTTAGATTAATTATTTTGGGAGTAGTATCGAGAACCAAGTTCGGTTAGAGTCTTTTATGATTTAGAAGTCCAATAAAATTACGTAGCTAGTGTAGGATACGATAGCATTGATTTTTCATTTGACTTCACACTGCCTCTGAGAAGGCTAATTAGATGGATCGATAATCACGATATAATCGTATACCCCTGACAGGGTATAGGATGAGTCCTTGCAACGTGTGGCGGGATGTTGTATCATTGTCAAGCTCATGATAATGGTTGTCGGTTAGAGAAACTCCCCACACGTAAAGTATATTATTTCCATGGTGCTTTCTTTGTGTATTTTATTGTAAAGCTTAAATGGTTTTCACTTCATATTTATGTATTGATTCAGTTGAGTTTGTTTCAGTCATTCAGTTCAGTTATTTTTTTACTCAGCCATATTACATACTTGTACATTGCATGTACTGATGTCATTCGACCTGCATCCTTTTATGATGCAGATATAGGTGTTCATGATTATCAACAGGCGCTTCGTTGAGATCACTCTACACTCCAGTTAGCTTTGGTGAGCCTCCTTATATTCCAGAGGACTTCATAGTTACTTTCCAGTTAATAGTTTTGAGGTGTCGTGGGTCTTGTCCTGACATCCTTCATTAATAGTAGAGGCTTCATAGATAGGCAATTTTGGAGGGACTTTCAGTTTCAGATATTTTGCTTAAAACTTATGTTTCATACTCCGTATATCAGATTCAGTAAATTATTTTTAAACACTTCTTCAAATTTTATGTTTATGTATGCTTGAGTTAGTCTTCCTCTTGTAGTCAGCCAGGATGAGGGTTCTCTTGAGGGCCAGAAAAGGTTCTCGAGTGTCGGCCACGTCCAGGGTGTAGGCTCGGGTCGTGACAGATGACCATTAAGGTTTAACATTATTTCTTTTGTAAATGCTATATATATATAATGATTAATGCAATAAAAGGAATTTTAAGGGCAACTAATAAGAGTATAAAGAATAATCAGTCGATTAATTATTCATCCATTTAATAAAAAATTCGAGTCAGTTGTAAAAAAGGCTATTTAATGAAATTTATGTTATTAGACATAATATAATGCACCATCAAATTAGATTGGAGGTATCTATTGGAGTCCTAACCTCTGGAGATACCTACAAGATAAACACTAAAGAGATCAATCGGTTGTGGAAACTTCCAGAGTACCAGAAAAATGTAGAGTGGTACAAAGCCACCTTTCCTCTAGAGCAAAGAATTGCATTTAGAGATAAATGGTTTAAGGATATGGAAAGATTTAGAACCGAAATCGAGTTCTTTAAATGGTTTGAATACTCAGGACAATTGGATAACCAAAAGGAATCCCTTAATGTCCTTATCAACAGATGGTACACCCAAAACCAAGTTGTTGAATCTACCATCCCTCCTCTAGAAGGAATCAGTATCCCTTACAGAAAGGAAGTCATTCCAGCCTCTCCCTTCAAAAGAAAGATTGAGAAAGACTCTGCAATTGCAAGTTGCGCCGAAGTAAATAAAATCTTCGAGCAAAACAACTACACCAACCAACTCCTTCATGTGGTAGCTAACCAGATCCAAAGCTCCAAACAGAATGGAACTCTTTCGCTTGGAAATAAAGATAAGTTCATAAGTGCATGTTTTCAAGAAGGTAAACACGTCTCATGTTTTGAAAAGTATTTCAAGTAATGTAAGAAGTCCATTTTTTGTAATGGGTGAATTGAGAACAAAGTTAGATTAATTATTTTGGGAGTAGTATCGAGAACCAAGTTCGGTTAGAGTCTTTTATGATTTGGAAGTTCCATAAAATTACGTAGCTAGTGTAGGATACGATAGCATTGATTTTTTATTTGACTTCACACTGCCTCTGAGAAGGCTAATTAGATGGATCCATAATCACAATATCATCGTATACCCCTGACAGGGTATAGGATGGGTCCTTGCAACGTGTGGCGGGATGTTGTATCATTGTCAAGCTCATGATAATGGTTGTCGGTTAGAGAAACTACCCACAAGTAAAGTATATTATTTCCATGGTGCTTTCTTTCTGTATTTTATTGTAAAGCTTAAATGGTTTTCACTTCATGTTTATGTATTGATTCAGTTGAGTTTGTTTCAGTCATTCAGTTCAGTTATTTTTTTACTCAGCCATATTATATACGTGTACATTGCATGTACTGATGTCATTCGACCTGCATCCTTTTATGATGCAGATATAGGTGTTCATGATTATCAACAGGCGCTTCGTTGAGATCACTCTACACTCCAGTTAGCTTTGGTGAGCCTCCTTATATTCCAAAGACTTCATAGTTACTTTCCAGTTAATAGTTTTGAGGTGTCGTGGGTCTTGTCCTGACATCCTTCATTAATAGTAGAGGCTTCATAGATAGGGAATTTTGGAGGGACTTTCAGTTTCAGATATTTTGCTTAAAACTTATGTTTCATACTCAGTATATCAATTCAGTTTTGAGATTCAGTAAATTATTTTTAAACACTTCTTCAAATTTTATGTTTATGTATGCTTGAGTTAGTCTTCCTCTTGTAGTCAGCCAGGATGAGGGTTCTCTTGAGGGCCAGAAAAGGTTCTCGAGTGTCGGCCACGTCCAGGGTGTAGGCTCGGGTCGTGACAGATGACCATTAAGGTTTAACATTATTTCTTTTGTAAATGCTATATATATATAATGATTAATGCAATAAAAGGAATTTTAAGGGCAACTAATAAGAGTATAAAGAATAATCAGTCGATTAATTATTCATCCATTTAATAAAAAATTCGAGTCAGTTGTAAAAAAGGCTATTTAATGAAATTTATGTTATTAGACATAATATAATGCACCATCAAATTAGATTGGAGGTATCTATTGGAGTCCTAACCTCTGGAGATACCTACAAGATAAACACTAAAGAGATCAATCGGTTGTGGAAACTTCCAGAGTACCAGAAAAATGTAGAGTGGTACAAAGCCACCTTTCCTCTAGAGCAAAGAATTGCATTTAGAGATAAATGGTTTAAGGATATGGAAAGATTTAGAACCGAAATCGAGTTCTTTAAATGGTTTGAATACTCAGGACAATTGGATATCCAAAAGGAATCCCTTAATGTCCTTATCAACAGATGGTACACCCAAAACCAAGTTGTTGAATCTACCATCCCTCCTCTAGAAGGAATCAGTATCCCTTACAGAAAGGAAGTCATTCCACCCTCTCCCTTCAAAAGAAAGATTGAGAAAGACTCTGCAATTGCAAGTTGCGCCGAAGTAAATAAAATCTTCGAGCAAAACAACTACACCAACCAACTCTTTCATGTGGTAGCTATTTAGATCCAAAGATCCAAACAGAATGGAAATTTTTCGCTTGGAAATAAAGATAAGTTCATAAGTGCATGTTTTCAAGAAGGTAAACACGTCTCATGTTTTGAAAAGTATTTCAAGTAATGTAAGAAGTCCATTTTTTGTAATGGGTGAATTAAGCACAAAGTTAGATTAATTATTTTGGGAGTAGTATCGCGAACCAATTTCTGTTAGAGTCTTTTATGATTTGGAAGTTCCATAAAATTACGTAGCTAGTGTAGGATACGATAGCATTGATTTTTTATTTGACTTCACACTACCTCTGAGAAGGCTAATTAGATGGATCCATAATCACAATATCATCGTATACCCCTGACAGGGTATAACATGGGTCCTTGCAACGTGTGGCGGGATGTTGTATTATTGTCAAGCTCATGATAATGGTTGTCGGTTAGAGAAACTCCCCACAAGTAAAGTATATTATTTCCATGGTGCTTTCTTTGTGTATTTTATTGTAAAGCTTAAATGGTTTTCACTTCATGTTTATGTATTGATTCAGTTGAGTTTGTTTCAGTCATTCAGTTCAGTTATTTTTTTACTCAGCCATATTACATACTTGTACATTGCATGTACTAATGTCATTCGACCTGCATCCTTTTATGATGCAGATATAGGTGTTCGTGATTGTCAACAGGCGCTTCGTTGAGATCACTCTACACTCCAGTTAGCTTTGGTGAGCCTCCTTATATTTCAGAGGACTTCATAGTTACTTTCCAGTTAATAGTTTTGAAGTGTCCTGGGTCTTGTCCTGACATCCTTCATTAATAGTTGAGGCTTCATAGATAGGCAATTTTGGAGGGACTTTCAGGTTCAGATATTTTGCTTAAAACTTATGTTTCATACTCAGTATATCAATTCAGTTTTGAGATTCAGTAAATTATTTTTAAACACTTCTTCAAATTTTATGTTTATGTATGCTTGAGTTAGTCTTCCTCTTGTAGTTAGCCAGGATGAGGGTTCTCTTGAGGGCCAGAAAAGGTTCTCGAGTGTCGGCCACGTCCAGGGTGTAGGTTCGGATCGTGAAAGATGACCATTAAGGTTTAACATTATTTCTTTTGTAAATGCTATATATATATAATGATTAATGCAATAAAAGGAATTTTAAGGGGAACTAATAAGAGTATAAAGAATAATCAGTCGATTAATTATTCATCCATTTAATAAAAAATTCGAGTCAGTTGTAAAAAAGGCTATTTAATGAAATTTA
>JAJONR010008905.1:0-13111 GCA_029582245.1 Solanum etuberosum
TTGAGTACTTGATTATTGGCTGGGATTTATTTCCTAATTAATAGTCTTTGGTTTTGTTTGCTTAGACTCTTTTAAGTTTTGGAGATTGCGCTGAGCCCATAATTATGATTGCCATATCGAAATTTCCTTTGAGTACTTGATTATTGGCTGGGATTTATTTCCTAATTAATAGTCTTTGGTTTTGTTTGCTTAGACTCTTTTAAGTTTTGGAGATTGCGCTGAGCCCATAATTATGATTGCCATATCGAAATTTCCTTTGAGTACTTGATTATTGGCTGGGATTTATTTCCTAATTAATAGTCTTTGGTTTTGTTTGCTTAGACTCTTTTAAGTTTTGGAGATTGCGCTGAGCCCATAATTATGATTGCCATATCGAAATTTCCTTTGAGTACTTGATTATTGGCTGGGATTTATTTCCTAATTAATAGTCTTTGGTTTTGTTTGCTTAGACTCTTTTAAGTTTTGGAGATTGCGCTGAGCCCATAATTATGATTGCCATATCGAAATTTCCTTTGAGTACTTGATTATTGGCTGGGATTTATTTCCTAATTAATAGTCTTTGGTTTTGTTTGCTTAGACTCTTTTAAGTTTTGGAGATTGCGCTGAGCCCATAATTATGATTGCCATATCGAAATTTCCTTTGAGTACTTGATTATTGGCTGGGATTTATTTCCTAATTAATAGTCTTTGGTTTTGTTTTTTGACTCTTTTAAGTTTTGAATATGTTGATTTTGGTGCACTTTATGTTTCTGGAATAGTTTTATGTTAAAATTTTGCTAGCAACAAGTAATGGTTCTTATTTGTTTTTGTGTGTCCATGTATCATGTTGAATCTTTATCAGTGTTCCTTATGTGTGATATTGGTGCTTGTCAAAGGCAGTGGTTTTATGAAAATTCAGAATGGTTACCTTAAAAGAGAACATATTTTAATGTTACAATGCCTTCAAATTTATTACTTTGGATGCGTATATTGCATAAACTCAATATTAGTTTATTTTTGTTCTCTAATCTATATATATATATATATATATATATAAAATAATAATAAAAGGCTTTTTGTGGTTCTTGATGTTATTATATATTACATACTAGATGAGGGGATGACCACAAGAAAATTTTGGACTAGATCCCATGTTCATTATCTTCTAACTAGCTAGCCGTTGGAGACTCGAAGAACATATAATTCTTTTATCTTTCTTGAGATTCTATTGTATCTATTCTCAATTTATAGCTAGCAGTTTATTATAATAGAAAAGGGGTACATGTTCTGATTTATGGGATTCATTAATTCTCAAGCAAACTCTATTGTAATACATGATTGGGAAAATGTGGCATTTGATTAGTGATTTATGTAGCTTTTATTGAGTTGTATGGATGGTATGTAGACATTCATGCACCGTTTCTATATATGGATCAGTTTACAGTTTTCTTACTCTGTAATTACAGTTTCCTCTTGCCGATCAGTTTATTAAATTCTGATGATCTCGAATGTTTGTTGTTATGGTTCAACTTTCTGGCCATTGGTTCACTGGGCGTTCCATTTTAAATTACAATGGGAGTATCGTTTTGAATTCAGATGCATATTCTTAATTATTCTAAAGTATTTTTTGTCCTTTTAAAACTTTACAGACCAAAGACGGTCATTCCAAATTTTCTCACAAGTTAAAAATCAATATACATTGTATTTAGCAATGTAATTTGTCAGATTTCAGTTAATTTGTCTTCTTCTTTTTTAATGATTTTAGGATTTTTTTTATTTTTTATTAAAAAGTATATGTTTTTCACTAGCTAGGAGAAGATACCTAAAAAATTAGTAATAAGCCTTATATATTTACATTGTATTTTAGCAAGGTAATGTGTTTGTGCTTAACTTTGGATAAAATTTTAGGTTTGAAGTGTTTAGAGCAGCGTTTTAAAAGGTGGGGTATGAGGCAAGGCGTTTTACGTAGTATGGGGTGAGACGTAAGTCCCATATTCAGTGCCATATGTGAAATAAACTCAGTGCAGGAAGCTCCTTGATTGACATTTCTTTCGGGACCTTTAAACTTAAATTATTTGTATTCTATCCGGCATCAGTTAGTTGTAATATAATATATATATATATATATCAATCCGATCAAAGATATTATCTGACCAACACTGATAGGTTTTCCATACACTTTGAAACACCGATAGGCTTCTGACCAGCATTGATAGATTGCAAACTGAAAGATACAAAGACTTGAAAATCTGTTGGATTTTATTGATTAATACAACCAATTAGTGCTCCACGAACTGCTCTCATTGGTTCAACTAAATATTCGTTGATCCGAAGAAAGTAGACATGATGAGGCAAATGGAATCTCCACAATACTCATTCTCAATCCTATGCAGCTTCAGTGACTCCAACTGATGAAAGTAAACTTAACGTTACATTGATTCAGAAAAAAACTGATAGATTTTTGAAGGGAGAGGTTTCAATCCATGAACGTGACATAGAGAATGTTGGTTCAATTTTTAGTAAGGATGGTGACTCACATCGATTTACTGTGATTAATTTAGATTTCTTCTTGTAATTTTCATTTTAGTCGATAATTTTAGCAGAGTTGCTTCAAACTTGAGAAACAAAATATTGACAAATTATCCTAAGGGAACGAGACTTTCTACATAACTATAACAACCTTGAATGAGAACTTGCAGTACTTTGGTCAAGTATATACGTGAAATTTAAACGCATCATCAACTCTATTGGTTATCTTAAGAGTTATATGTGGAACCGATTTTCTTAGAAATTTGCACTTGATAACAGTGAGTTGGATTCTTCACTTCAAAGATTTACTATATATTTGGAATGTATGTTGTTATGATGGCACTTTGTCTAGTTATAGCAGTACTACATGGATGAATTTATATGAACAAAATCTATGACTGCTAATTTACTCTTAACCTCTATCAGCTCATGATGGTTGTCACGACCCAGGGGTACTACTAGATGTAACATGGCGTATAGGACCCCGAGAGACCTCATACAAGCCACTTAGCATTCATAACATAAGAAATAGAACAATCGAAGTAAAACAATAGTCCAAGTCCAATAGTTTTTATAAATGAAAAGGGAAGTCTAAAATACTTGTCTCAATATAGCCATCTAGTACAATAGAATGAAATTGGGCCTAGCCCATACATCATATCCAAAAGTGAAATACATGAAAGAACTATAACAATGGAAGTCCGTCCTCGAAGCATGAGGACTCACCAAAGCTCGGGAATCTCGAAATCAACCTAGCCACGAAACACGGAAACCTGACTGTCGGACCCTACATTTGGGGAAATGTAGGCAAGAGTATGCGTTAGTACAAAATAATGTACCAAGTATGATAGCTATGCATAAAACATTTAGATCATGCTAAAAGGAGACATTTCATGACATGCAATTGACCAAGCTAAAACATGATATAAAAGGGTTAGAAAACATAACTCATAAAACATGGTCAATGCAAGCTAACATCATTTGAAACCTTTGAACACAAATGAGATACTTCTTGAATTAACCTTAGTTCATTATTAATGTGGAAAATTAGCCTTAACCGACATAGAGACCATGTGAGCTATAACATGATCCCCTGGTGTCTCCCACACCGAAAAGGGGTTATCCTACTTGCCAAGGTAAGGACCATAACTTCTAGCTTAGGTGGATCCACTAGCTAATGTCTATCTAGACAATCATCCTATGGGGCACATAGGTAAGGGATAAGGAGATTGCTTCTAGAAACCCAGCCTCTACTAACGAGAGAGCTTCCATCTTAATATCCTCTCAGTGCTAAGCATAAATCCCACGGAATAGTCATTTCTTACTTGTTCTTATTATCCATGGAAAGGCACGTCATCTTGCCAATCCAAGATAAGTCATCATCCATGGAAAGATATCATTCAATAACCAATCCAAGCTAAGTTCATTAGGATAGCCCTTAATCTTTGATTCAATTGGGTGAGAAAACCTTTTAACCTTAGAATCCTTTACTATGTGAGAAAACCTTTCACATCTTGATTTCATGTGTTTATGAAAACAATCCTTTCAACAACACAACAACATCATTGATATTTTACTCTCAAAGCATCCTTAAAACATTTGCATAGATTTCATAAGAATATGCATAATTTCATAATTTACCTTTCAAGGTTCAAAACCCACTTTCAATCATCAACATTTAGAAAACATGGGTTAGATATGGATTTCATCATAAATTCATGTAAAGCTAGCAATACATGCTTAATTTCATAAAACTCTCCCTTTATAATCAAAATCCCACATCATATGATTCATAGCTTGAAAACATGGAGATTACATGGGTTCATGGGGAAATCATCATAAAGTCATAGTATTTCATCAAATCCTGCATAAGATATCATAATTCAATCATTTAAATCAATAATCAAGAGAACCCATGATAATTGAAGAAAACCGTAACTCAATTGGAGATTTCTAACTTTGAAAATAGAGAAATTTGGGAACTCCGTGAATGGAAGGAATTCATGGATAAAAACTATCATACCTCAAAACCAATTGCTAATCTTCAATGGAGGAATTGAGACTTGACTTGGATAGGTTGAATCCTTCTTCTCCTTCAAGTTTCTAGAGAGAGAAATATTTTGGAGAGGAGATTTGATCTTCTTTTAGATTCTTGAGAGAATGGTTCTTAAATTGGGAAATTTGGGGGGAAAAGCTTATATAGGTCTCTAGATGAAGGGAAAAACGACGTAGCATAGAATTAAAATAATCTGAAAAGACTTTTAAGACCCTAACTTAAAACTGAACACAACTCACGCTGGAGCTCGCCAAAGGCCACTTGGCGACTCGCCAACTGAGCCTTTAGCTCGCCGAATTTTACAGTGAGTCGACCTAGGAGCCAGACCAATTAGGCGATGGGACAGGGAACTTTGGTGGCACGCCGAACGGAACGGCGAGCCTGACTTGGCTCGCCTAAAATTCCAAAACTCTAGACGCTGGAATTAGGCCAATAGGCTAGGAGGTTCCACTCGGCGGATCGCCAAGTGACTCGGCGCTCGTACCCTACTTCGCCTAGTCGGCTAAGGAAGTGAATATTTTCCCTTCTCTAAATCTGGGGTGTTACATTATCTCCCCCTTGGGATCATTCGTCCTCGAATGAGATTCAAGCGAGTACGAAAAGAGTAGGAGAGGAACTAACAACCCAACCTACCATGCAATGCATATAACCAAGGAGGAACTATCGACTCCAAGCTAAGACGTTATCAAAACATCATCAGAGGGGTGAAACTACATCTAACAACCCATCATGCATGCAATGCACATATCCGAGGAGGAAACATCAACTCCAAGCTAACATCCGAGGAGGAAACATCAACTCCAAGCTAACAACATACTCAAATGCATATTAAGGAAATCATGGAAACACTAAAGACACATGACTCCAAAACAAACAACAAACCATGAGGAACTCATTACCTCAAGCTAGAGTAGGAGTAGAAGGAAAAAAATGAGGATATCGGGACAGCATATCGGCCTCGGCCTCCGAAGTAGCACTCAACTAATTGATTCCTCCACAACACTTTCACGGAAGCTACTTCTTTGTTTCTCAACTTCTTGACTTGCCGGTCTAAAATCTCTACCCAAACTTCCTTATAAGAAATATTCTCCTTAACTCCCAAACCTTCTAAGGGAAATATAGATGTCGGATCACCAACACATTTCTTCAACATAGAGACATGAAAAACTGAATGCACCGATGCCAAAGCATTAGGCAAAGCTAGTTCATAAGCAAGCTTACAAACACGCCTCAAAATCTGATATGGGCCTACATATCGGAGACTAAGCTTCCCTTTCTTACCAAACCTCATTACACCCTTCATGGGTGAAATTTTCAAGTAAACCCAATCATGAACATCAAACTCAAGATCTCTTCTTCTTACATCGACATATGACATTTGCCGACTTTGAGCTGTTTTCAACCTCTCTCTAATAAATAGAACTTTTTCTATGGCCTCATGTACCAACTCGGGACCTATTAGGGAAACTTCACCCACCTCAAACCAACCTATAGGATATCTGCACCTCCTACCCTAAAGAGCCTCAAATGAAGCCATACCAATACTAGAGTGATAGCTATTGTTATATGCAAACTCAATCAATGGCAAATGGTCATCCCAATTACCCAGAAAGTCAATCACACAAGCTCTCAACATATATTCCAAAGTTTGGATAGTACGCTTCGCTTGGCCATCGGTTCGGGGATGAAAGTCCGTACTAAGCTTAACCTGAGTACCAAGACTCTTTTGGAAAGACTTCTAAAACTGTGAAGTGAATTGGGTACCACGATCGGAAATAATGGACAAAGGCACTTCATGAAACTTTACCATTTCTCTCAAGTAACTTGGCATAGTCCTCCACCGAATAGAAAAACCTTTACGGGAAGAAAATGAGCCGATTTCGTCATCTGATCTACTATAACCCAAATCGAGTCATGTTGTCGCCGGGTGCGAGGCAAATCAAAAATAAAGTCCATATTCAAATCTTCCACTTCCAAGTAGGAATGCTAATATCTTGGGACAAACCTCCCGGTTTCTGATGCTCAACTTTCACTTGTTGAAAATTAGGACATTTAGTCACAAATTCCGCAATATTCTTCTTCATCCCATTCCACCAATAGACTTTTCATAAATCACGGTACATCTTGGTGGCTCCCGGGTGAATGGAATACCGCTAACTATGGGCTTCTGAGAAGATTTGTTCCCTCAAGTCATCAACATTCGGAACACATAAACGACCTTGATATCTAAGTACCCCATCTCCCCCTTGGGAGAAAGCCTCTACGAATTTCTTAAGCACCGCTTCTTTTAAGTCGACCAAAATTGGATCAAGACCTTGCTTGGCTTTCACATCCGCCACTAAAGACGATTCTGAATCATTGTGGACCATAACACCACCCTTGGTAGAGTCCACTAACCGAACACCCAATCGGGCCAATCTATGAACATCTCGGACCAACTCTTTCTTTTCTTCTTCAATATGAGCAACACTTCCCATAGACAACCGACTAAGAGCATCCGCCACCACATTTGCCTTTCTAGGGTGATAGAGAACACTCATATCATATTCTTTCAATAACTCAAGCCACCTTCTTTGGCGAAGATTTAGATCTTTCTGATTAAACACATATTGCAAACTCTTGTGGTCGGTAAACACATCTACACCATACAAATAATGCCTTCAAATCTTTAAAGCAAAAACAACCGCCGCTAGTTCGAGGTCATGGGTAGGATAATTCTTCTCATTAATCTTAAGTTGCCTTGAGGCATAGGCAATCACTTTCCCATTTTGCATAAGCACACACCCTAACCCAATTCTTGAGGCATCACAATAAACCACAAAGTCATCTGTCCCTTCTGGTAAAGTCAACACCGGAGCGGAAGTAAGTCTATCTTTCAATTCTTGAAAACTCTTTTCACATGCTTCGGACCACATGAACTTGGCTTTCTTTTGAGTCAAAGCCATCAAAGGAGAGGCAATTGAAGAGAATCCCTCAACAAACCTTCTATAGTAACCGGCTAAACCCAAGAAACTTCTAATATACGAAAGGGTTAGAGGTCTAGGCCAACTCTTGACCACATCCGTTTTCTTAGGATCTACCTCAATACCCTCACTTGAAATAATATGGCCAAGAAAAGCTACAGATCTTAGCCAAAACTCACATTTGCTAAACTTCACAAAGAGTTGTTGGTCCTTAAAAACTTGCAACACGATCCTCAAATGATCAATATGTTCATTCTCATTTCTCGAATAAATCAATATATCATCAATGAAAACAATCACAAACATGTCAATGTATTGTCTAAACACCCTATTCATCAAATTCATAAACACCGCCGAAGCATTAGTCAACCCAAACGACATTACCAAAAACTCATAATGACCATACCGATTTCGAAAAGTCATCTTCGGAATATCATCCTCTTTTACCCTCAATTGGTAATAACCCGATCTAAGGTCAATCTTAGAGAAATAACTTGCTCCTTGAAGTTGGTCAAATAAATCATCTATCCTTGGAAGAGGATACTTATTCTTAATGATCACCTTGTTCAACTGACGATAGTCAATACACATACGAAGAGAATCATTCTTCTTCCTAACGAACAAAACTGGAGCACCCCATAGAGAGATACTCGGTCGGATGAAACCCTTATTCAACAAATCTTTTAATTATTCTTTCAACTCTTTTAATTCTACCGGAGCCATACGGTAAGGAGGAATAGAGATAGGTTGCGTATCTGGGAGAAGGTCAATACCGAAGTCTATTTCCCTTTCGGAAGGAAAACCGGGTAAGTCATCTGGGAACACTTCCGGAAACTCATTTACAATGGGGACCGACTCAAGAGTAGGGGTTTCAGAATCTTCATCCCTCACCCTAACTAGATGGTAAATTCAACCCTTAGAAATCATCTTTCTAGCTTTAAGACAAGAGACAAACTGACCCTTAGGCATAGAATTTCCTCCCTTCCATTCTAGGACATGCTCATTCGGAAACTGAAACTTGACTACACGAGTTCTACAATCAATAGAAGCATAACATGAGTGCAACCAATCCATACCAAGGATAACATCAAAATCTAGCATATCAAGCTCTACCAAGTGAACAAGAGTAACTCTATGGGACAAGGAAACGGGACACTTTCTATAGACCCTCTTAGCCACAATAGAATCACAAACAGGAGTAAAGACAAAAAAAAGATCTAACAACACATCGGGAAGCACATCAAACCTCATAGCCACATATGGCGTCACAAAAGACAAGGTAGCACCAAGATCAAGTAAAGCATATACATCAAGTTGGAAAACTTTCAACATACCGGTAACCACATCGGGAGAACTCTCTTGTTCACCACGAGTCTGAAGTGCATAGAATCGGTTTTGCTTAGGAGCATTGGGACCAAACCACTAGGAGGAGCTTGCTTGCCCTCTCTTTCTTTAGTCGCAAGCATTGGGAAATCCCTTATTTTATGACCACTTTTACCACAACTGAAGCAATCATGCGTGCCGGCTAGGCACTTACCCTCGTGCTTTCTTCCATACTTAGTACAAGTAGACATTGGCAATGACGATCCACTACCATTCCCTCCTTGAGGCTTAGGGTTAGACACCCTATCTTTGTTGAACTTAGAAGGAGCATTGGAGGAACTCTGACCTGAAAACTTTGTTCGAAACCTAGAACAACCATGTCCATCGGACCTTGCATGAGAAAAATTACCATCACCGGTCTTAGCCCTCTTCACTTCTCTAGACTTTTCCTTGAGTTTCTTCTCTTCAATCTGTTGTGCATGAACCATGAGACGAGAGATGTCCATGTCATTAATGAGCATGGCGGTACGACACTCTTTAACCACCATTTCAGACACACCCAAAACGAACTTACTCATCCTTGCCCTTGAATCGGCAACCATTGTTGGAGCATACCTAGACAATTGTGTGAACTTCAAAGCGTATTCTCTCACACTCATACTTCCTTGATAAAGGTTGATAAATTCAAGCACCTTTGCTTCCCTCATCTCAAGGGGAAAGAACCTATCAAGAAAAGCAGCCTTAAACTTCTCCCAATCAAGAGGACCCGCATCTTCTGGCCACCCTTCTTTCCATTGGTTGAATCAAGTTTGAGCCACACCTTTTAGTTGATAAGCGGACAACTCCGCCTTTTCCACCGGCGTCACTCCCATGATCATTAAGACCTTATAGACCTCATCAATGAACTCTTGAAGATCTTCCTCAACTTTAGAACCATGAAACTCTGGAGGATTCATCCTAGTGAAGTCCCTCACTCTAGAAGCCGCCATACCCACATTTGGGTTCACGGGAACCACAACCTCTCTATTGGCTTGGGCCATCACAACTTGATCCAACACTTGAAAAGCAACCCTAAAATCCACATTAGTCACTTGTTCGGCCAAAGGATCGACCGGAACTTGAGGAGCTTGGGGACGAGCTTTTTGTTCCTCATTCTCCCTCACATTTCTTCTAGCATAAGCTCTTCGAGTAGCCATATCTTGTAGAGCATCGAATAAGGATTAGGAGAAAGACCTTATAGAGTTAAACTCTATCGCACGACTTTAGCGTAATAAAAGAAGTGGAGTTTCCTAACATCTTGTAGCCTCTCATTCATAAATGTGGTGCGCTTCACACTCATGAACAAGACTCTACTTGACGTGGCTTATGAAACATCCAAGAAACATTCTAAACTTTGTGCTTTGATTACCAAGTTTGTCACGATCCAGGGGTACTCCCTAGATGTAACATGTCGTATAGGACCCCAAGGGACCCCATAAAAGACACTTAGCATTCATAACATAAGAAATAGAATAATAGAACTAAAATAATAGTCCAAGTCCAATAGTTTTTATAAATGAAAAGTGAAAGTCTAAAACACTTGTCTCAATATAGCCATCTAGTACAATAGAATGAAATTGGGCCTAGCCCATATATCATGTCCAAAAGTGAAATATATGAAAGAACTATAACAATGGAAGTCCGTCCTCGAAGCATGAGGACACACCAAAGCTCATGAATCTCAAAATCAACCTAGCCACGAAACTCGGAAACCTGACCGTCGGAACCTACATTTGGGGAAATGTAGGCAAGAGTATGCGTTAGTACAAAATAATGCACCAAGTATGATAGCTATGCATAAAACATTTAAATCATGCTAAAAGGGGACATTTTATGACATGCAATTGACCAAGCTAAAACATGATGTTGACACCCAATTTTGGCCTAACATTTTCAAAATTCGTAACTTTTAAGTTTTATTTATTTAATAGTTCAAAATACATTTTTTTTATAATTTTAAATAAGTTTATCGATATATATCATTATTTGTCGAAATTCCAGGATTTTTTATCAATTAATTTTAATTACATATTTTTTGTCACAGCCGGTTGACTAAGTTCAAATATTTGTTCATTTTGATTAAATCGTTATTTCTGCTAAATTGCATTGTTCACATGTAGTTAGTTACGTTCATTATATTTTTTAATATTCATTTTTATTCGTTACATTTGTTAATATTCATTTTTGATATTTTGCACAGTCTAGAAATTCATTCCGTTACATTTGTTAATATTTATTTTTGATATTTTGCACAATATAGAAATTCATTTAAATACGGATAACTTTTCATACGCAGATATTTTATTAAGCTAGTGGTTTTAGCCCATGATTTTAAGATAGTGATATTGTACTATTGATGGTTTTCAATTTCCTAAGTTAGAGGGTGGTGGATAAAAATCTTAGGGGTAATTTTCAGATATTTTTTAGTCTTCAGAAAGTTCTCTTTTATTGTCCCTCATTTTTTCCGGCAAATCACCTGAGCTCCGCCGCCGGAATCCGGCGAGTCCACCACCAAAGACCCCGAAACTCCATTGTTACTCATTGAAGCTATCCAACAGCAACAAACCAACAACCCTTTTGTTTCTTACTTCTCCTTAACCTATCCTCTCTTCCTTATCCCTGTTACAGTCACTAAAATCGCTCCATCCACCATATTTCCCGGCGAAATACCAAACCCCATGTCCATTCTTTATTTTTTTCGACCAAACAAACCCAAACCCGCCTGAAATCACAACCAAAACCACCCTTCTTCTGGCGAAAGCAGCAACCCACAAACCCCACCGGAAACAACCTCCCAAAACCCAAGCAACCAGACCCCTTCCCCTTCTCCTTTCCCTTTCACGATTTTTATGTTGTTTTTTTTTGCAGATTTCACGTGAGTCCTAAGCTCGACCCCATCTCCGGCGAAACCCACTGATGGCAGCCATGAACCAACAATACAACCAGGCAAGTATCAAGGCTCGAAAACAACAACCAAATCCAGCGGCCAGACCTCAAACTCCGGCGGGACTCAAAGACGAAACAACCAGCGCCAACAATGGCAGAAATCGACCAGATCTCACAACCACCAGCTCCAAAGTCGGAGCAAACACGAAAAACAACCCAGGCCAGCGCTCAAAAGCTCGAAACTCCAGCAAACATCACCGTTTTCACCCAATTTCTGGTAGGAATTTCTAACAAATTTTATAATTTCTTGTTGATTTGGTTCACTGCTAGTGTTTGAACTTTATATTTTGATTGAAGATTTTTGTAAATAGTTTTAGTTGTTTGCAAATTTTCTCTGTTAAGTTTATCTATTTTATTTGTTTCGCTCTTTAGTTGCTATGTTTCGCAGCATTTTTTATCTATATTTCGTTTCATTTCATATCCGCCCGGAGGGGTTCAAACTCCGACCACTATTACTTTTACTTTTGCATTTTCTTTGTTCTTTGTAATTGTCCGCGGTATGATTATATTGCTTGGGTTTATTTGTATAGTGTTTTATCTTGACTTTGGATTACTACTTTGTCACAATTTGACTTTATCTAAATTTATTCATTATATTACTAGTTGTATTTCTTAAAATAAGTTAGGCATGATTTTGTTTTGGTTATTGTTGTTACTTTATTATTGTGGTCTTTAATTATTATTAATCTATACATGATTTGGTGATTCTGGGTTGATACTTGGTCAAGAAATGTTTGTTATGATTTAATATTGATGGGTGAATAAATTCTAATTCCAAAATTACTTTGTTTAATGTTACTGTTAAGTTCCCTTATTATTGAATGTTGCTGCTAAGTTTTCTTTTATTATTATTATTATTGAGTGTTGTTCTTTTTATATATATATATTTTATTATGTCATTGTTTTATATTTTTGTTGTCAGTTTTAAGGATTGATATTCATATATCTTTGATGCATTATTGTTCTTTTTAATTAATTCGAGCAAGATGAAGTTAAAATTGGCCAATGAAAAAATCTCTCCGTCGGTTTTTGAGGCCTCCCCATTTCAAAAGACGGAAATTTAATTTTAATTAATATATTTTATATGTTAAAATTGGCCGATGAAGAAATTACCGTCGATTTTCAAGGCCTCTAAGACGGATTTTTATTTTTAGTTATTATTTAATTCATTTATTTTTATTGCATATGTATTTATTACTAACACTTTTATTAAGTGTCTTTACAGGTACCCCGAGTTGCTTCCCATTGAAGCTATTCGAATGAAGTTCGAATTATA
>JAJONR010008906.1:0-36025 GCA_029582245.1 Solanum etuberosum
CCCCGAATTGTATTCCATTTTGGAACACAAGTTTGAGATACTTAATTGGACCCTTTGACATAGTCATTTTTTGGATTTCTAGCGCGGGTCCCATGATTCCTATTTTGACTCAAAATTGATGCGTATCTATTTTATGTGTTTTTGGTGTCTAAAAAACTATATTAATGTTGTTATCCCATTTTTGATAGCGTGGAAACATTTTGAGGCCATTCGAAAAGGAAAAGCTCTAAAGACATGATTTGGAGCGTGTGCGGTCAGCCTAAAGGTAGGCTATGACTTTTACTTCCTTAAGATTGAGCTTGAATGTGCAACCTCATGTTGATTTGAGTGAATTGGGGGCGGGTACCTAGTTGTTCATACTACTTTTCTTAGAAACTATGTTTTAGGCTTGATTCAACAATTTCAGGATTTAGAAGCATGCTAGTTGGGGTTATGTATCATCCTTATCTTATGGTTTGATTTGTGTGTTGTTTCTTATATTTGGGCATGATTGGCCTATTCTAGGTTTAGACTAGTGATTGCCATAGACTTGTGATATTATAGCCTTTAGGCTTTGTTTCATCTCCGACATCGATTCAAACAACTTAACTCCTTGTAGCCCGATGTAGCAGACTTATGTCTTGTAAAATGAACCTTAGTTTAGGCATTGACATGGGATTGGTGACGTTCTATTCACTCTCTCTCTTTTTGCGGCCCTATTGCAACTTTCGAGGCTGCTTCACTAGGTGACTTTGGATTGGAATTGGTTCGAGCTTGGAGCATTATACTGATTAATTGGGGGTGCACGTCATTCCATGGTGGTATTGATGATGGTTGATATGAGGTTCTTTGTCGGCCTTACTGACGCCCCCAGGTTTACTCTTTAGCTGGGCGGCGGACTCCCTTTGGAGTTTACAGGCTGGCTAGGTGGCCCCTTTATAGGGTTACTTGACGTTAGTGGCGAAGTCTTATTGACACTCCTGGTTCTACTCTTTAGCTGGGCGGCTGGATCCCCTAGGATTTTACTAGCATGCCCACAACCCCTTTATTTGGTTACTTAGGGTTAGAGGCCCGATTTTACTAACTCCCTCGGGTTTATTCTTTAACTAGGCGGTGGATGTCCCTAAGAGTTTACTGGGTGGCTGAGCGGTCCCTTTATTGGGTTACTTAGGGTTAGAGGTCCGGCTTACGCTTCTTATATCGGGACTTACCATACTTCATACATAGTAGTTCTAGCTATTTTGTATACTTGTCGAGCTTTTGGGGGTCCGTTCGTGTTTAATTTTAACTTACGCACAAGTGTAACTTCTAGGCTTATGGAGCCCAGTTAGGTTTAGTTTAGCTGTACTTAGTTTGTTATATTTTGGTATGCTCGTATGCTTTCTTTTATTTCTGCTTTGACTTTTGTTTATGTCTAGATTCTATCTTTTCATATTGTCTCTATCTTTTCTGCTACATTGGCCTTTGATTCCTATTGAGTACCAATTGTTTTGGTACTCATGCTACACTCTACATCTTTTTCGTGATGTAGGTCCTTGTACTAGTTATCAGCAGTGATCATTTGAGCTTGTTCCAGCTGTTGATCGGAGGTGAGGGTGACCACTTGGCGTCCTGGACTTACCTATCTCCTTCTGTACTTTGTATAGCTAGTCTTTTACATTTTGAGACTAGCTTTTACTGGGGCCTACTTTTGGGACTTGGACACTTTTATTTAGACATCTTTGTACTCGTGATTTCTAGGTTCTAGGAGGGATCTTTTGTATTTATTATTGGTTTACTTCCGCTTGTTGTCTATATCTGTTGTTATTTTATTGCTTCCAAAATATTCTTCCATTATATCCATTACTTGTCAATCTAGGTTATGGGTTGACTTATCTACTGGTGGGTTATAGTAGGTGCCATGATGATCAAAGAGATCAGGTCGTGACAAGTTGGTATTAAGCCCTAGGTTCGCCGGTCTCACTTGTACAAGACTAATATCTAGTAGATTCCTAAGAATCTGTGTAGAGATGTTCATATCCTATCTTTGGGAGTCTACAAGGTGTCATTAAGAACTTTCTCTATTTTGTATCACTTATGTGCAGTGTGTGCGCTATTGTTTTCATGAAATCTGACTTGTTTCACTCGTTTTGCAAAATGGTTCATTTTGCATCATGTAGGGATTAAAGGTAGGGGTCAACCTCCCCTTTAGGTTAAGGGTGCAGAACCAACACCAACCCCAAATTGAGAGATGGATTCGGAGCTCGCAGTGGACCCTCCAAATGCATAGGCTTTTGTACACCTACCATCCCAGCCACCACCTGGACTAGCTATGGCTCTCAAGCTTCAGGTGATCATCAATCAGTTGTTGACTATTCTTGGGGGTATGCAGCAGGCCCCAACTGCAGCCGTAGTTGCACCAGCACTATCCCCGTAGGGTCAGCCTGTAGCAGAGGCACCTCATGTTCAGGTACCACCTAGGGGTGCCCAGCCCGTGATTGCAGCTAGAGTTATGCTGCTAGAGGAGCTGAAGATGCTTGAAGTGTTTCTTAGACTTACACCTCTGAGGTTTTTTGGGGCTGTGGGTAAGGATGCCCATGAGTTTATTACTATTTTCCATGAGCGGCTATATACTCTGGGTTTTGTGGCGTCAAGAGGAGTCGATTTAACAACTTATTAGCTAGATGGGCCAGCCAGATAGTGGTGACGCTAGTTTATTGAGACCAAGCCAGCTAGATCTCCTCTGATGTTTTAGACTGAGTTTTCTACGGCCTTCTTTGCTAGATTCATCAGCTATAGCATTATAGATTGTCTTCAGGATTAGTTCCCCAGGTTAGAACAGGGCTCTATGACCGTGTCTGAGTATGAGGTGAGGTTTCATGAGCTCTCCTTCCATGCTACTATGATCCTACCTAGTAAGGAGGAGAGAGTTTGGTGCTTCATCAGAGGTTTGAGGCTCCAACTGTAGATTGATACCCAGACTATGGTCTTAGCGGTTCGTTCTTTTCTTGATGTAGTTGACCATGCATGTACTATTGAGCAGCTCCATCGTGAGGCCCATGGGGGAAGGGATAAGAAAGATATACATCAGAGCAGGTACAGTGGGTCCAGTACTAGGCCTAGAGACTCATATGATAGGTCTCGACAATGGTTTCAATAGGGTCTGTCTAGCCAGCCTGTTGAGCCTTCACTACTGAATTCAGAGGGTGATCAGTATAGGCAGAGTGAGCTAGACTTGAGCCAGAGTTGAGATGGATCCCAACCAGGTGCTTCAAGCCGCAGTGGCCATTCTTCTATGGGTCAATCATGTTCGGGTTACTTTGATTCCCAAGAGCTTAATAATTAGTTTAGATATTTCCTCTTATGTAGGTGGATTGCTCCTACTTCATAGGAAGCCCCACTAGCTCCACCACCAACACCTTTAGTAAGAGGCCGAGGTCAGTGTCATGACTGTTGTGATGGTCACTAGGGTATTCAGGGCTGTCCCTGGAGAGGCAGGTTAGGTGGTAGGTCAGATTGCTAGAGTAGGGGCGGATATGCCCACTTCTATGCAGCTCCAGCGAGGGTGGAGGCTGAGGCATCAAACGATGTGATCACATGTATGATTTTTTTATCCCAATAGTCTACCTCGACTTTATTTAATCATGACTCTAGTTTTCATATGTATTTATATATTACGCTTCCTATTTGAGTTTGATTATTGATCATTTGGAAGCTCTGTTACGTGTGTCAACCCTCATGGGTGAGTCTTTAGTAGTGGATGAGGTATTTTGATCTTGTTTGGTGACAATCCAGGAGCATGACACCTAGGTTGACTTTATTTTTCTTGAGTGCTTGATTTTGATGTGATTCTAGGCATGGACTGGTTATCTCCTTGCCGCGCAGTCTTAGATTGCTTCTCTAAGATCATTACCTTAGCCATGCCTTGTATTCCCCTAGTAGTATGGCAGGGATCTTGTAGTAGCACATCGGTTGTAGTCATTTATTTTATTTGGGTTTAGAGGCTAGTGGCTAGAAGTTGTGTGTCTTACTTGGCCTATGTGCCCGATGTGAGTAGGGAGGTTCATCAAGTTGAGTTAGTTCAAGTTTTCCATGAGTATGCAGATGTGTTTCCTACCAACCTACCTGGCCTGCCCCTAGAGCGTGATATTGATTTTTCTATTGAGCATAAACGGGGTACTCAGCCTATTTTTATTCCATCATATCAGATGGCCCCTCAGAGCTAAAGAAGCTTAGTGTTCAGCTTCAGGATCCCTTCAGTAAGAGATTCATCAAGACCAATGTATCACCTTAGGGTGCTCCCATCTTATTTGTGAAGAAGAATGATGATACGATAGTGAAGAACCATTACCCTATGCCTTATATTGATGATCTATTTGACTAGCTTCAGGGTGCCGTAGTGTTTTCTAAGATTGAGAGGTGCGATTACCATCAGTTGAGGATTAGGGAAGCATACATCCCTAAGAACATATTTAGGACTCAATATGGCCATTTTAAGTTCCTTGTAATGTCTTTTGGGTTGACTTATGCCCCTTCCACCTTTATAGACTTGATTTTATTTATTTGTTCATCATAGTGTTCATTGATGATATTCTAGTATACTCACAGAGTAGGATAAATCATAAGCAACATTTGAGGATTGTGCTTCAGACTTTGAGACATCAACGACTTTATGCCAGGTTCTGAAAGTGAAAGTTTGGGCTTTAATCTGTAGCATTCTTGAGGCACGTAGTGTCCAAGGATGGCATCATGGTAGATTTGGTGAACACTGAGGCTATTCGTGATTGGTCTTGGGCCACTTTAGTTACTCATATTTGGAGCTTTATCGGACTAGTAGGGTACTACAAACGGTTCGTGGAGGGATTCTCCACTATTGCAATATCCTTGACCCAATTGACCCGTCTTAACGTTCCTTTTGAGTTGTTTGAGGAGTGTGAGTTGAGCTTTTAGAAGCTCAAAGAGTTTCTTACTAATGCTCCTATATTGACTCTTCGATTGAGGGCAAGGGCTTTATGGTGTATTATGATGCATCCAACATTAGTTTGGGTTATGTGTTGATCCAGCAGGGCCTGGTTATTGCTTATGCGTTGAGGAAGCTTAAGCTGCATGTGCGCAACTAGCCCACTCATGACTTGGACTTGGCGACAATAGCTTTTACTTTTAAGATTTGAAGGCACTACATGTATGGAGTTTGTTATGAGATCTACACTAATCACAGGAGTCTTCAGTACATCATGAGCTAGAGGTGCATTAATTCAAGGTAGCGTCATTGGATTGAGCTCCTGAAGGACTATGACCTCTCTTTTCTCTACCATATAGGCAAGGCAAATATGGTAGCAGCCACCTTGAGCCAGAAGGTGGTGAGTATCGATAGTCTAGCCTTCTTGTCTACTATGGAGTGACCTTTGGATTTTGACATTTAGTCCTTATCCATTAGGATGATTTAGTTGGATATCTCAGATTCTAGGCATGTCTTAGCCTATGTGAGAGTTCAGTCTTTCTTGATTGACCAAATTTGGGGTCGTGAGTTTGAGGATGAGACCTTGGTGGCTATTCGAGATTGGGTGTTAAGGGGTAATGCCAATTGGGCTACCTTTCAGATGGGGTTTTGAGACTTGTTGGCCATATATATGTTCTGAGAGTTGGGGATTTGATCCGGTTGATACTTCGTGAGGCCTATCACTCTAGGTATTCTATCCATCTTGGCACCACAAAGATGTATCATGATTTGAGGTAATACTATTGGTAGAGCGGCATGATTATAGATAATGCAGATTATGTGTCCTGTTACCTATGTTTCTAAGAGGTGAAGGCTGAGCATTTGAGGCCTGGTGGTGAGTTTCAGCGATTACCCATTCCATAGTGAAAGTGGGATCGCATCACTATGGACTTTGTTGCAAGTTTACCTTAGACTTCTAGAGGTATTGACAACATTTGGGTCATCGTTGATCGATTGACCAAGTCAGAACACTTCCTCCCTGTTCAATCTTCATTCACCGCCAAGAGGTTGGCTCGTAACTACATTTAATAGGTTGTTCATCTTCATGGTGTGTCAGTGTCTATTATCTTATATTGGAGTTCTCAGTTCACTTCTAGCTTCTGGAGGACCTTCCATGAGGAGTTGGGCACTCGTGTTGACCTTAGCACATCTTTTTACCCACAAACCGATGGGTAGTCAAAGCGTATATTCATGTTTTAGAGGATATGTTCCGGAATTGTATTTTTGAGTTTGGAGGTCATTGGGACAAGTTCTTGCCTTTGGTGGAGTTTGTGTACAACAAAGTTATCACTCTAGTATTCAGATGGCCCCGTTCGAAGCCTAATATGGTAGGCGTTGTTATTCTCTGGTTGGTTTGATTGAGTCTACAAAGCCTAGGCCGCATGGTACTGGCTTGATTTAGGAGGCCTTGGACTAGATATATGTGATTCAGGATAGGCTCTGGGCAACTCAGAGTAGACACCAGAGTTATTCGAATCGTAGGCATCAACCTTTAAGGTTTTTAGTTGGTGATTGGGGTTTCCTCCGTTTGTCACCCATAAAGGGCGTGATGAGATTCGGTAAGTGGGGCAATCTAAACCCCATGTATATTGGCCCTTTTGAGATCTCCACATAGTTGGTGAGGTTGTTTATGAGTTGGATCTACCTCTAACATTTTCATCTATTTAGCCATTTTCCATGTTTTGATGTTGCGTCGGTATGTTCTTGATGAGTTCCACGTGCTCCAATATGATGCGATTGAGTTAGATGACTATTTGACTCTTGTGGAGGATCCAGTTGCTATACTAGCAAAAAATGTGTGTCAGTTGCGTTCGAGAGCCATTCCTTTTGTGAAGGTCCATTGGAGGCATTGTCCACTCAAGGAGGCTACCTGGGAGACCAAGCATGACATATGAGACCAGTTTCTTGGCTTGTTTGAGCCTCCAGGTACTTCTTGAGGCTTACTTTGACAGACAAAAGTCATTTGTAGTGGATGTTGTAATGACCCTCCAAGTCGTTTCTATGTTAATGCCTTTTGTTCATTGTTTAAAGCATTTCTATAGTTTTGGAATTGAAAGTTAGCTCACCTAGTCATTCGTTTACTTTTTATGAAAATTCCCATGCTCTGGAGCTTTTGATCTTAAATGGTTGATTTCGATCAGAGGTTTAGGAACACGACCTCAGAATCCAATTTTGGCAATTTCATATGCTTCGGAATGGTCATTTAAGGCTAGTGGCATGGTCACTATGGCTCCTAAGGCTTTCGGTGTGAGTTTGTGATTAGGCATTTTAACTCTTAAGTTTTGGCCTAAGTTTGAATTTCGTCAACAATCTTGGTAAATAGGCTTGGATTAGAATTTTGTGAGCATGGTTAGCTCTAGAATATTAAGTTTGGTCTGGAACGACCCTTCTTGCCGATCCCGAGGCTTCTAGGCTAATTTTGATCCCCCTTGTGGATTTTGGCTTAAAATAGAGTTTGGGTGTGGGACCCACTTTTTGTCGAGACGACCTTGATTGGAGGTTTTGACTACTCCGTTGAGTTCAGAATGTTGAATTTGATTGGGTTGCATATCTCGTTTGTGCTACCAGACGGAGCCCGAGGGACTAAGTTGGTTTTTCGCTAGTGCTTGTTGTTGGTACCACTCGCCTTTGCGACCCTGGGATCGCTTAAGCGACCTTCATTTTAGCAGCCAGGGGCTCACTTTAGCAAGCTAGACCAGCCAAACGGTAGTTGCTTAAGCGGCCCTGGCTTTGCTTAAGCAGCCCTCGCTTTAGCGGGCTTGGCCAGCCCGGTCCACGTGGATTTCGAGACCCTAGCGTCGCTTAAGCGAGCTCCACTGCAACCATGGGCTCACGGACGTGAGGCCCGCCTCTTGTTGACTTGTGTCTTTAGCAAAATTAATGATCGCTTAAGCGACCCCCGTCCGGTCTTTTATAGACTGATATATGATAAACATTATTCCTCAACTTGTTCATGTGATTTCTCCCTTGTCATAGCTTCAAATTGGGTGATTCAAAGTTGGTTGTGATCACGGAGCTTCGAAATATGAATTTTAGTGATTAGGAAGTGTTGGGGACCCTTCGTTTGAGGTAACATTCATGTTTTGTGGGCTGACTTAGCTTGTTTGGCTCTTTAATGGGGAAAATATTTGCATGTGTTGAATTCCGTTGTTCCAAGCCCAAAAATGTGTTCCATTTTGGAGTACAAGTTCAGGGTTCTGAATTGAACCCTTTGATGGAGTTGTTTCCAGGATTTTTGATGCGGGTCCCACGATTCAAGTTTTGACTCCAAAATTGGCCTGTCTCTATTTTATGTGTTTTGGTGTCTAAATGACCGTATTAATATCATGATCCTATTTTTGATATTGTGGCAGCTTTCTTAGGCCGTACAGAAAGTAAAATCTCCGGAGAGGTGATTTGGAGCACGCACATTCGGCCTATAGATAGGCTACAATTTTCCCTTCCTCCAAATTGAGCTTGAATGTATAAACTCAATTTGATTTAAGTTAATTGGCGGCAGTTACCTAGTTTCTCATACTACATTGATTAAGTTATTTTGGGATTTAGAAGCATGCTAGTAGGGGTTATGTGATCATCCATATCTTGTGGTTTGACTTGTGTGTTTTTTCTTATATTTGTGCATGATTTCCCTTAGTCTAGTCTTAGACTAGTGCTTTCCATAGACTTGCAATATTTGTAGCCTTTAAACCTTGTTTCATCTCCTATGTCGACTCAGCCGACTTAGCTCCTCGTAGCCTGGTATAGCAGACTTGAGTCTGGTAGAATGAGCCTTAGTTTAGGCGTTGAGTCATCTTTAGTGACCTTCTATTTACTTTCCCTCTTTCTGAAACCCTATTGCGACTTTTCAGGTTTTACACTTTGCTAGGCGACTTGGGATTGGAGTTGGTTCGAGCATGGAGCGTTGTATTGATTACTTAGGAGTGAACATCATTCCACGGTGGTATTGATTATAGTTGATATGAGGTTCTTCGTCGGTCTTATTGATGCCCCCGTGTTTACTCTTTAGCTGGGACGGATGCCCCTGGAGTTCATTGACTGGCTTGGCGGTCCCTTTATTGGGTTACTTAGGGTTAGAGGCACGGTCTTACTAATTCCCCTGGGTTTACTATTTAGCCGGGCAGTTGACACCCCTAGGAGTTTACTGGCTGGTTGGGAAGCTTCTTTATTAGGTTACTTAGGGTTAGAGGCCCGGTCTTATTGACGCCCCCAAGTTTACTCTTTAGCTGGATGCCCTTGGGAGAGTACTGGCTTGCTGGGAGGACCCTTTATTGGGTTACTTAGGGTTAGAAGCCCAGCTTATGCTTCTTGGATCGGGACTCACCATACTTCATTGTTAGTAGTTCTAGCTATTATGTGTATCTATCGGGCTTATGAGGGTCCATTCGGGTTTTATTGAAACTTGCACACGAGTGTACCTTTTGGACTTATGGGGTCAAGTTAGGTTTAGTTTAGTTTTACATAGTTCATTATATTCTGGTACGCTCGTGTGCTTTCTTTTAATTCCGCTTTGAAATCTAGACACAAAAAGATTTGAAAATTCCACTTTGAAAACTTGCACATGAGTGTTCCGCTTTGAGGGTCTGGGAAAGTCACCCTTTCTGCTCAGTCAGCTTATGATGCCTTCTGAGTACCTGTTGTTTTTGTACTCATGCTACACTCTACATCTTTTCATGATGTACGTCATAGTACCAAATATCAACGGTGATCATTCAAGCTTGATGCAGTTGTTGATCGGAGGCAAGGGTGAGCACTTGACGTCCTGTTGTAATGACCTTCGGGGTCATTTATGAGTTTTATGTGTGTCATTCCTATTTTTCCTCATTCTAGTAGCTTCCTTATGACTTTTATGTGGTGTTGGGTGGTATGCCTTCTGAGGTGTCCAGTTGAGTGTGGTGTGAGATTTTGAGTTTTGGAAGCTTTAAGCTTGAAAAAGTTGACTTTAGTCAACATCCAAAGAGTTTGATGTCAGATCAGAATTCTATCAGTTCCATCAGCTCCAGAAGGGTCATGTTAGTCCAGTTTGATGATCGGTTTGGGTTTTGAGGCTTTCATTTGGATTTGGTGAGAGTAGGCATCTTAGCTTTAGAGTCAATCCAAAAGTTTGACTTCGGTGAACTTTCTTGGTAAACACACTCATAATAAAATCCCATTAGCATGATTAGCTATGGAACACAGAATTTTGTCTAGACCGACCTATGGGTAAGTTCTCGAGGTAGCTAGGAGGATTTTGTGGTGTTTAGCATTTTCTTTGGTAATTCTTTGAAAGTGCTGACTTTAGTCAATATTTTGATGAGATGACCTCGATTTGTGGTTTTATCGATTCCTTTAAGTTTGGAATGTCGTTTTTCAGTCTAGTAGCATATTCGGTTTGCATTGATGGGGTTTCGAATGAGTTTTGAACCCCCAACAGAGAACTAGATACCTTTGTGTTATTGTTGATGTAGTGCTGCTGGTGCTGCAGTGACTTTCTCTTTGCGATCGCGTGCCCATAGCAGCATATGTGGAGACCAAAAATTTCAGACCTCCTTGTTCACGTGGGTTTTGCTGTGTTCGCGGAGGGTTGCCCCACTTACCTTCGCATTCGCGTGCATACTGCCGCATTCACGAAGGGTGACTTTCCCACACCCTCACATCCACGGACCTCGCGTTGCGTTCACCAAGAGACCTCCACGTTCGCAAAGGGTAAAATCCCTAGCAGTTCAGTCTTTTAAAAGATGAGCTAGCCATGCATTTTTCTCATTTTGAAACTTGGTTTATTAGTCATTTGGAGGGTGTTTCTTATCAGATTTTAGTGATCCTAGTCAGAACTCATTCGTAAAGTCTGTGGGCACATTCCGAGATTGATAAATCTTCCTTTCCCTTGTTAATTTTCCATCATTTTCCCTTTTGTTCACTGTTTTACCTCTAAATTGGGCTAAAAATGTTGTGGGTTGTTTTGGTTTAATTAAAGCTCGGATTGTTCCCATTTTTGGGGCACAACCTCATAGAGCGGGTTGGGACCTCATGACGGAGTCAGTTTTGTGACTCTATAGGGGAGTCCCACATTTGCATTTTTGGGTTTCTTTGTAATTTTGATTTCCTTATCTAATTTTGGTATTGTTGTGTTTCTTTTGGTGTTCCCTTGACGTTGTTGGTAGCTTGGCATCACTCTGAGGCTCTCTGTAAAGGAAAAGCACCAGAGTGAAGGTTCGAGTGTGGTTTTGGCTTTGAGGTAGGCTACAACTTATTTTTTTGAGACTTAGCTCTTTTCGTCTGAATGTATGTTGGGTAGTATCACATGACTGGGGTCTCTTAGGGTAGTTTTAGCCCAAAAAAAGCCTTAACTTAGGTTGATTTTTGTGTCGATTGACTAGTATCCTTAGAATTGCTCATAGGTGGCATGCAACTTAGGATTGTTAAGTGTTTTGATTGCTTTGGATTGGTTTATTTTCCTTTGTGTATTCTTGAGTTGCGATTTTATTTTGACTATTGAACTGTTGGGACTGAGGTTGTGAGCTGGAAGCAGAAGTTCGAGGTTAGTATTCTTGTGGTGTGACGGGTTCCCTACTTGTGTTTTGATTTGACCAATGGTGATAATTGGATTGTTTCGGCATGATAGCATATTCATGGCATATTACATCAGAATTCAGAAACAAAAGAGATTTTTGAAATTATTTTTTAGTGTACTACTCTATCTGATGATTTTTAGCTCTTTGGGAGTAGGATTACTAGTTTTAAAACTGTTTTACTAATGGAAAGTGGCTATGGAGGAAAATATCTCATCTATGCCTTTTAAGGAAGATTTTGATAAGCTTCGTTGGCCCGTAGACGCCACATTGAGTTTTTACTTTGGACGTGGTTCATACACTATGACGGCCCATAAATTGAATTCTGGATTTTTATTTACTGTTTATAAGCTCTGGCGGGGTTCTGTAGTTTGCCTCAGGGGTCCACGAGACATCTGGCGAGAAAACTCTGGAACCTTTTGCTTCCATCCTTCATTGGCCACATATGCACTGCACTTTCCTTCTTTGGTTGACTGCTTGTATGACTATTTTTTGTTTGTGATTGGTTATTGCCCTTTTGTTGATACTCTAGTTTCTTTTCATTATTCTACCTCTTGTTTAGTTTCATCGTGCTACTTATATATATTTGATATTTCTAAGCTCGGTCGGCCTATGATGCCTACTGTATACCTTGTGTTTTGGTACTCATACTATATTTTTGCATCTTTTTCTCATGTAGCTCCCAGTACGAGCCACCCTCATTGAGCGTTGGATCTCTCGTGGCTATCACATACTTGGATTGTGGTGAGCTCCTGGCATTCAGACACTTGCTACTTTCCCTCTTTTTTACTGACTCATATTTTGTATTTTTGATTATTCAGTTTTCTGAATTTTTGATTTTCTGTACTTAGTAGGTCCTGTACAGGTTACACCATGTCCGGGGGTGGTTTTCTTATGTTAGTCTGTCTCTCGGCCACTTTTGGGCCTATTTTGTATATTTTATATCGTATTACAATTATATGACATGGCCCTTTTTCTTATAGATGTTATCCTTGTCTTCCGCCTATTATTATTGTTACTACTTCAATGGTGTCTTCCGCATCTTGTGTTGGGTGCTTGTCCACTCGGTGGGTTGTAGTTGATGGCCTCATGCCCCGATTTTGGGTCGTGATACCTGGACTTACCTATCTCCTTTTGTATGTTGTATATTTATTTTTTTACATTTTGAGACAAGATCTTTGTAACACCCCGTATTCGAAAACGCTAAAATCTGCAGAACTTCAGAACTGGCAGGTGTCACCGACGAGGAACACCTACGGCCCGTATTCTGAACCACGGACCGTAGGAAGGGTCCGTGGCTGGCAACCCAGAAATCCCAGAAGAACCCCGACCCACGGCCAGGACCTACGGACCGTAGGTGGGACCACGGTCCGTGGTCCAGGTCCGTGGTCAGCAGCTCCCACCTCTAGACGCCAAACGACGCCTGCCAGGACGGACTGTCGGTCAGTCCACGGTCCGTCGGTCTAGCCGTCGTTGGCTCCGACAACTTTTAAGTTGGGGTCGTTTTGGTCTTTTCCCCTATGGGTTTGACCCCTAAACTACATCGTTTAACCCCTAAACTACGTGGTTTTGGTAAGTTTTAGCCTAGTAACTTAATCAGAACTTACCCTAATCAAATCATTCACCAAAATTCATAAAACTTAGAACGTAGAGAGGAGAAAAAGTCGACCAAACCCCTCCAAGAACGCAGTAAGCTTTCGTCAGTTCCAGCCCTGAAATTGAAAGATTTATCCGTGAAATTCATCACCAGGTATGTGGGATTTCACTAGTGGGTTCCTTTCATCCACTAGATCCCTAAAATTCGGTTAGAATCTTGATTCCCTTCATATTATCTAGACCTAGGATTTCTTGAACTCTAGTAATTGTTGTGATTTAGCTGTTAGAATGTTCCAAATCAGATTATCATGTTGTTGTAACATCGTTTCTTAGTTCCTTGCATGAAATTCAGAGCCCTAGTGGTGTAGATTCGTTTAGTTCATGAATTACACTAGCTAGGCCAGTTTAAACAGATATACATTCCTCAGATTTCGAATGTTTCATTGTCAGTTATAAATGTCGCATTCTCCGTTAGCATGTCAGAATAATGGGCTATCCAGTATAATTCAATTATAATACATTGTTCATATTTCTGTTGGGAGTAGGCTTAGACCGAGTGGACTAGGGTTCAGCATACCCGAATAGTCCCATAACTACGTGCCCCCGTAGGTTTATAAGTCCCCTCTGTGGGCATCATTTTAGTGATCATGCCAGTCATGCCTCTATTCCTCTGGCAGGGTATATTGGGTCCTCTCGATGGGGCGTATACATCGGACTCCACGTTTAGCTCACGTGGTTTTATGTCGATTATTAGTAGCTCCCACAGTCAGATTTTTATGCATTTGACCAGGTTCTCAGTTGTATTTCAGTATTCAGTTTTAGCATGTTATGTACTTGGTCATTGCATTCAGTTCAGTTCATTTCAGTATGTTTTCTGTATTTTCCATCATGTTCAGATTATATTACTGTTTAGTATGTTTTGTGCAACTTTATCCTATCCTACATACTTAGTACATTCCAAGTACTGACGCATACTCTACGTTACATCCTTTCATGATGTAGGTTCAGGTACTCAGCATCCAGATCATGCATAGATCGGTTCCCGATCTCCAGTTCAGCAGCTTCAGTGGTGAGTCCTCATTCTTCGAGGAAGATAGACATGTTTCCTATTTCAGTCTTTTATTTTAGTTTCAGTTTTTACAAGAGTTAGCTGGGGACATGTCCTAGCATCTCTAGTCAGTTAGAGGCTTATTTCAGACATAGACAGATTCAGCTTTAGCTTTTGAGTTATAGTTCAGTATTCTAAACTTTTTTTCAGTATTTATATATTCAGTCTTAGATTGGGTTTTCCCCATCATTTAGTTTATCTCATGTCTTATGCTTCCGCACAATATATTTTCTTAAGTATGCTTATGATATGCCAACTCAGGGTTAGCTTGGGGTCACTCGTGATCTTAGGTCCCGTGTTTACGTCAATGGGGTAGCCTCGGGGCGTGACACTCTTATTAGGGTTCACCTTTGGGAATTGTACTCTTTTGTTTAGACAACTCTGTACTCAAGACTTCTAAGTTCTGGGAGGGATCTTTTGTATTTATTGTTGGTTCGCTTCCACTTGTTGTCTATTTCTGTTGTTATTTTACAGCTTCCACAATATTGTACCCTTATATCCATTACTTGCCATTTTGGGTTACGGGTTGACTTATCTACTGGTGGGTTATAAGGTGTCATCATGACTCGAGAGATTGTTTCGTGACAGTATGGGGTCCTAATCTTATCTTCAAGTTACATGTTTCTTTGATTATTTGCATGATATTTTGTGTTGGGTTCAGGACGAGCGATGATGCCTACTAGTACTTGTTGTTTGTACTGATACTACTCTTGTTATGCCACTTGACATAGTCTGGTTCCAGGATACAGTGATGTTTCATAGGTGAAGACGATGATAACCTCCAACAGCTTCTACTCCTCTTTCCTTATGGTGGGTGTTGTGTCTTATTCTTTCATAAATTATACTCTTTAGAAGCTCTTATACTTGTTTAGCCTAGTTCCGAGGGGAGTGTTTAGTTTGTTTCGTTACAAAGGATTTTGTTATAAATCAACTTAAAAATATTTCCCATGATGAAATAAATTTTAGATTATGATTTATTAATTTTCACATTGCCAATTTTTAAATTGGGTAGTAAGGGTTCTCCTATATAGGTTTAGAGTAGGTGCCAACATGGGCCGATGGTTTGGGTTGTGACAAACACTACATAAATAATGTGTTTTTGTCACGACCCGATTTTTCAAGTCATGATGTCACCTACTATAACCTACCAGTAGCTAAGCCAACCTGTAACCCAGAACAACAAGTAATTGATATATTTCCTACTTATTTATTACTTAAATTGCTTTTAAACGAAAAGAAAGAAGGAGTGAGTTCCTTAGTAGTAATATTTTATCAGCAATAAAATATGTTTGAAAAGAAAAAAACATACCAATATATTTATTAAAAATTGACATTTTTGGTCCATTATATAAAAATAAGAGCATTTTTAGACCGAACTATTAACTGAGTGTATTTTTATTCAATTTCACGTAGTTTAAGAGCATTTTGACCCTTTTTCATTCCTAATTTATTGCTAAATTCTTTTTCATCCTTAAAAAAAATATCATAAAAAGAATACCAATTTTTTCTCTCTATATGGTTATTCAAAATATTCTAAACAATATTATCTCTACTACAATTAGTATATGAATTATTTATTTTAATATCACTTCTTATTTTCATGTAAAATAAGTATTATTACATACAAATATTTTTTTTGTAATATATATGGTATAAACTTCTTATTCTCATGACCCAACTCACCAAGCCGTGCAGGCACCTACTTTAACACCTAGATAGAAGAACCCTTACCCCCAAAGTGGAACATGAAATGCAGAAGTAAAAAATAAATAAACATCCTATTTAAATACAGAAATACTCAAACTTAGTTAAAATATAGTACTTTTGTAATGAAATTCAATGAATCCTCCCAAAGGAACTCGTCTAAACATGTACAAGAGCTTCTAAGATATTACAAGATCCAAAATAATAAGACACAACTCCCACCATAAGAAAAGAGAGGTGGAAGCTGTTGGAGATCATCTTCGTCTTCACCTGAGAAACATCACTAATCCGGCAACCAAACTATGCCAAGTGGCATAGCAAGAGAGTATCAGTAAAAACAACAGGTACTGTTAGGCATCATCGGTCGACCCGAATCCACCACATAATATCACACAAATAATTAAGAAACATGGAGCCTAGAGATATAATTATGACCCCGATCCTTAAATCACACCTCCCCATGCTGTCAAATATTACTACCTTGGGACACATACACTCTATCTCAAATCACCCCACGTCCTTTCCCTTCCAACTCCACCATCTAGACCACTACACTCCTATATAAAATCACAACCTAACCCCTCTATCACATAGGGAATTCCCAAAACTACTAATTCTACCAACACTAGAATTCCTCTATTGTCCCATTCCTGAATCCAAATCCATTACAAACTTTGTTAGTCGGTTAACTACTCTCCCTCAATCTCTCCTGCCAAAAATCTGACCCTTGATCAATTTAGTAAACAACATGCAAGACTCTTACTAAACCACCTTGACCCAATTCTCCTTATTAGGTATGTCCCAGATCACCCACGATAATACCGCACAAGCTAGTAAATGAGAAAAGCTCCCATTCAACATCCTTACTTAAAAACCACCGGAGACATACCCAAAATCATAGCAATCACCAAAAATTGATTCATCAGACCTTTCAATAACCCAAACCACCAAGGATTCCAAAGGCATCATCTACAATGTTTAACATGTCATCCCTATCTACACAAGAACCATCCCAATATTTAAAAACAAATTCCAATCACTCATGGACCAACATGTAACAATCACATTATAAAGAAGTAAACAAGTTTCACTCATGGAACCAACATACAGGAGAACAATCAAACATGTACCAAGTATGGTAATCAAGCCAACCATACAGTAACTAGTACCAGGAAAGGTACCCGAGCCAACGAAAATATATCCCGTACCAGGTAAGGTACTCGAGGCAATTGATAATATTTACGAGGTGTGGTACCTGAGCCAACCTATAATCACACAATCATTTAATGACCATCACAATGAAATACAATTACACTTGTAACTACAAGTAAAAAAATACCTTAATTGCATAAAATTGTCAACAAGCTATCATTTCAATATCATTCCTTTGATCTTCCTAAACATGTGTTGTACAATCAATACTAGAGAAATGGTTATGATAGATACGTTACATAACCTGGAAACAATCAACTATAACCTACTTAAGGACAACTTGTTCCAGGCAATTCTTTCTGCTTATAACTCATAACCCATCGTTACCACCCCTAGGATAACACCCAACAACCTTCGTAAGATCAACATCAACAAGCTAAGTACCTTACCATCCTAACCAATCGTGATCCACATATTCATCCACCTAAACACCATGCTCGAAGGTCTATACGTGAAAACTCTCAATAATTCACAAGATATTATGCAATTAAAGATAGGTCTAGCTACTCAGTTAAGCCTAACCTACCAGGATGCCAAGACATTGTTGAACAAATATGCATCCAAACTTGTGGATCTATATGGGGGTGAATTCTAACAAATGTAGATCGGAATCACGTGGGTTTTGACCCTCATTGCACTAAAAACCCTCCCCTTTATCGCTCCCCATCATGGAGCGGATTATGATGGTTTTGAGGTAATCCTCATCTATTTTACCAATGAAAAGTGGGAGGAAAAAAAAAAGAAATTATGTTTTCTAAGGTCTGGTTCCGTCAGCCCCACTATGGCAGTCATGCAACTACTATAACGGTGGCGCCATAGTGGTAAAATTCCCGCTATGGCATTGATGTCAGCCCAGATGAAATTGAAATTCTAAAATATATTCGTCATGTCACCCTAAATTAAAGTTGGCAATATTTCTTAATTTTTTTTTGAAACTTCGGACGAGGTGCCTTTTGAATAATGACGGTATAGGTCATTTCAGTAGATACTATTTACCCATCATTCTTCTCCGAACGATTATTATGGCAAAAAGAAAGAGGGACCATTTGCAGAAACCATCTATCGCCTGATCTTTTATAAAGACTGAGAAGTTATTAACCCTAACGCAAATATACCATGTACTAAAATATACCGGGACTTCTCTAGTAACTAGGTTAGAAGATTATACTATGAAGCATCAAAAGTTTTTCTTTTCCACTATTGCAGCTTGATGGAAATCAAAATTTTAATAAAAGGGGGAGAGGAATGGGTTTCTCACCCATTTCTCCTATTTCACTCTACAAACCCACTTTTCTTTCCGGGTCACTCCGTCCTAAACATCAATACTAAGGTACTAATTGCTTTCTCTATTCTCCTTAATTCAATTTATGCATATTGACTATCACATTCTATAAATTGATTGAGTAGAATAGTGTTTGGATAGGGTTTTGAATATTTGAGAGTTTTTGCTTTGGTTGTTGAAATCATTGAAGTATGGGGGTTTTCTTTACATTCACAACTTTTATATAACGTTCTGGGCATAAAGATCATGATTTTTAGGGCAGAAAACAGGTCTGAATGGTGGGAGAAAGTTGAAGGGTTTTTCTTTGTTAGAAATCTAGATTCATGCATCGATTAGGAGTAAGAATGCATGGAGTTTTGCACATTTTGGTAATGGGGAACTTAGGAACGCTGATCTGGGATATGTCATTAAAAATAGAGTTTTTGTGCCAAAAGGCGCCATTGAAGTACCTCTTGAATTTTTGGAAAAATGAAGGCCGCTATAGCGGTAGCCACTGTAGCGGGAAAGTCATTTCCTCATTTTTTAGGAATTTATTTTTCTAGAATAAATGTTTTTTTAAAAAAATGCCAACCAAAAACCCCCTAATATCATATTATATTCTTGCCAGTATAACTTCGTTTCATCTCAAATTAGCAAATGAACGAAGAGAAATTTTTTGATCAATACAAATAGAGAAAATTAGTCATTGAGGGAAATACTCTTAAAATAACTCTTGATTTGTTAGAAGTAATACTATTTCAAAATGTTCAATAAAATACTTCTATGTAATTTTTTTTACAATATGGAACATTATTTCAAAATTTAAATATCTGATACAATATCAATGTTTTGTTGCATGTCAGTAAACTGATACAATACATGATGTTGATGAGAAGAGATTTGATCGCAACGTATTTTTTTCATTTTAGGTGGATTGCATTAACAACAAACTTATTATTTAACAATAAATACTATTAAAAAAATAATTTTCCTCTATGAAACAGCTAGTATTAAGTCTCATAATTGTCATCTTAGATAATCCAAAGCAATATAGCATAACCTGAGGAAAATTGAGTATAATATATATAATTTAAAAATTCAAATATCTTATACCGTCTTATTATCTTCTCCGTATAACTTCAATATATCTAATTTTGTAAATAAATGAAAGATTCTTTTTTAAGAAAGAAAGAACAATCAATCATCGATGAAAAAACTCTTTCAATAATGTCTGATTTCTTAAAAGTAATATTATTTCAAAGATAAAAATACATACTTGTATGCAATAATTTTTAAATGAGGGGCATAATTTTAAAAAATTAAATGTTCAACGATTTGGGTATTTTGTACCAAGTCACATAAATTTATATCAATACATAATATTAATGAAAAGAGATTTGACCAAATAATTATTTTTCATTTTGAGATAAACTACATTGACCACAAATTTATGATTTTTTCAAAAATGCTAAAAAAATCAATTGTTCTTTTTTGGAATATTAATAAACCTTTTAATTGTAAGCAAATGCAATCTAGATTAATAAAGTATAATCTAAATTAGTCTAATTTCTTGTCATGAAAAATAATAAGTATGATTTTGAAATTCAAAATCAAAAATTTGGGCTCAATCTTGAGATTAAAAATGTTCACACCTAACCCTAATTTTGAGCCAATTTCAAAATTCTATCTTTTTTTTTGCACATCAATCAAATTTTTGAGACTATATATAAATGTGGATAGTCAGATATTGAAAGTACATGACATTTTATGCAAATTCAGACTCTTTACATAAGTTATACAACAACATTTTTTTTCTCAATTCATTTTTTGGCCTCACCCTTTGTGTGTGTTGTAGTTCTTCTAAGGGGAAAGGAAAAAGGTAGAGAAAAATGAATTGAAAGAAGATATTTTTATTCTAATCTAAATCATTGATTTATCCTCCTTTTTTTTGTTGACAGATCTGCCGAGATTTTTGTTTTTTCTTCTTTAAAAGGTGAGATCTTTTAGGAAATGTGGCATGTCTTTTTTTATTCATTTTCTATGTGTCTTTTTTTATTGTAAAATATTATTGTTGTTCTATTTTTGTAGGATGAAGCGATTGCAAGATGATGTACGTGATAACCCTCTATTTAAGAGGTCATTTGGTTCTTCCCCTAGAGAATCGTAAGCTCTCTCTAGTAATTTTTAAGTACATGACTATCCAAAGATTTTATTTTTTCCCCAAGTTAAGCATTGATTTAAAGTGAGTTAGAATGTATATTAACCATATCTTGAATTTGAGAACAATACAAGTTGGATTAACTTGTTTAGATACTCGAACAACAACTTGAGCTTATAAACACATGATAAAATATTTTACTAGACACTTTCAATTTAAATTTTTTAAAAAACATTTGCATTTGTTTTCAAGTGTAAATTACATAGATATGTTAATCAGCTCCTTTAATTATATCCAATTTGTATGTAAATTTAGTTTACTTAGACACTCAAACTACAACTTGTTGCAATTGAACACATGATAAAGTGTCCTTATTTGTGACTTTCCGTTCAAATTTTAGAAAACCTTCTAAACTTTTTTCAAGTCGTAACCAATTAAAATATATTACCTCATTTAGTTATACACATTGGCCTCAATAAGCCATAAAATTTCAAGAATTTTAGCTCCAATCTTCAATAATTTCACCCACTTAATTGATTGTTAGACCACACCTATAACTACATAGATAAATTAACCATTTAATTTGGTATATTGGCCTTTATTTTTCTCGAATGAATTAGGTATGTTCAATCACAAGTTCGTGAAAGTGGTTTGCGCAGAAGAGGAGACAGTCGCAGAGCTAGAAAAGATGAAGGTGGTTCTAGTGCTAGTAACTTTGACTTTGAACAAGCAATCAGTTTAGTGAATAAAATAAAGGTTAGATATCTGTTATCTTATGATTTTAATAAAAAAATGTCACTTGTCTTTTTCTTCTTTAGAAAACTTTAATCGTAACTTACTCACTTATAACTTCTTGCAGAAATGCTTAGAAAATGATCATGACTACAAATCCTTCCTAAATATTTTGAGCATGTATAGAATGGAGAACAAGGACATCAAAGAGGTGTACCATGAGGTGATAAAACATTTGTAATTAAGATTCATAGATATTATATAGACAACGACCTTCATGCTTTTGTTTGTTGCTATTTTTATATGTGTAGGTTGCCATACTTCTCATTGATCATCCAAATTTGCTAGATGAGTTCGCTAGGTTCTTGTTAAATTCAATTACTAATTTGGACAACAAAAAAACATTGATGAATTTGCATAAAGAGCAAAAAAAGATAAGTGCTGAAAAAGAGAATATGGGGAAAAGAACTCACAATGAGGACTTTAAAGAACTTGATAATGAGAACAAAGGATATCTAAGCAAGCAGTACGCCACTGATAAAATGAAATATGCCAGAGAGGTTGAAGATGCATTGAAATGTGAGTTCATGGTTAGCATCGTTTGAAAATCTGTATTTGATTAGTAAGTCTTTTAATATAAATTGATTGATTTTGTCAGATACACATGGCAAAGAGTTCACTTTTTGTGAAAAAGTAAAGGAAACAGTAAGAAGTCCAGCTGATTATAAGGCATTCCTAAAATGTCTCCATATTTATAGCAAGGAACTAATTACAAGGGAGCAGTTACAAAGATTGGTACGTGTATCATGCATCTAATCTATCTTTTTTGATCCGACATGATAATAATCTTTGTTTACAATTTCTTTATCAATGGTTTGGTTGATGTTCATGCAAATCATAGGCTAGACAAGCGGTACACTGAACACCAATTATAAGAAATAAATTGTTGCAACTATGATGATGTACAATTTGGTGTGGTTATTGTTGCTTAATAATATGATATATTTTAAAGCATGAATGATACTCATTTCAGGTTGCTAATTCACTTAGAAAATATCCTGAGCTTATGGACGGTTTCAATGAATTTATAGAGCGCTATGAACGAGTTGGTAAGTCTTGATAGTAAATTTCATTGTGAAAATCAATTTTTATTTTGATTGGTTATTGCTTTTGCAGTTGGATTTCTTGCTAAGTGGGATGAAGAGAAAGACAAAGAGCAAGATGAGGCTCCTCCACAGAGAATTAATCTTGAAGAAGTTGTCACCTTTGTGAAGAAAGTAAAGGTTATTCTCCTATCTTCTCATTTGGTTAATAATTATCTTCTCATTTTTTTCTTTTTTTAAACCATCTATGTGTATTATACGTATATCTCATGACAATTAGTATCATAAAATTATATTTTAATCACTTGTCTTATCGATGACGAAGCTTCATTGACCCAGGGGTTGTCACTCAAACATCCTTCGTGGAAAAAATATATGGTACATGTAAAAAATAGTATTATGTATATAGGTTAAAACATCTTTTTAGAGATATATACTAAAGTTCTGAACACCCTTGATAAAATTTGTAGATTCACCACTACATCTTATAAAGTTAATTTAAAGACTAAAAGAAAAAGAAAAAAGTCAGTATTTGAAATATTTCTAGTTTCTAGTGTGAATTTGGAGTATTGAAATAAAAAAAACCTGGAACTTGAAAAGGAAATTTTTTTGGTTTATTATGTCATAAAAATATGAAATAATGATCTTATGATTAATACAAAAAATATTTCATTCCTAACATCACCTTACAAGGAAATAATGAGGTTCTCTAATTAATTTAAAAGGTTAAACAATGAACAAAATTAATAAATGAAGTTTTCAGGATTTACTTAATCATTATTACAATTTTAGCTAATAAAAAATGCACATATGAAAAGGTAGAAGTTTGATCAACATATCTATTGGAGTCTCATGTTTTTATAATACAGATATAAATATAGAAATAAATAGATAAATTATGAGTTCTAACTTAAATATTACGTATATTACTTTGTGTAGGATCGTCTTCAAAATGATGATCATGTGTACAAATCCTTCTTAGACATTCTGAAGATGTACAAAGAGGAGCACAAAAACAACATCAATAAAGTCTACCATGAGGTGATAAGCCATTTTTAATTTGGATACACAAATATTATTAGATGATCTTGATGTTTAAATTTGGGTTATCTTTTTTCTTTTATGTGTAGGTTGCCATATGTCTCAACGATCATCCAGATTTACTTGACGATTTCACAAAATATTTGTCAGATTCTTCATTTCTCAATGCTTAAGCATTATCTCTATCAATTAACCATCCTCTTTAGTTCCTTATAATAATTCTACTGTCATGACTAAAGCTTTGTAATAATTCTAGAAGAACTCTTAGGGATATTGGTTGGTTGTTTGGAATTCTTTGTCCTATTTTTAATGAGTAGTGATTTAGTTTTATTAGCAATAAATATTGTTAAATGGTTTCTTGAATATTATCATCTTCACTTCTACCAAATAAAGAAAAAATTTCTTTCATCCTTTGTTTTTCTTCTTATATATACTTATAAGAAAATAATTTCATTAATAAATATTTATACATATAAAAAGTGATGTAACTGAAACAGGGTAAAAATCTGGGCTTTGATGTAATTGAAAGAAGGTTAAATTTGGTTTTCTTTAATGATGTTAAATATACTTTGGGGGTAGTCTTGGGGCATAATAATAACACACTCAGAACAATCCAAATGGTATATGTTCATTGATCAATTGGAGGATGAAATTTTTACTGAAATTGTATCCCGAGATGTAAGATTTTTGGAAAGTGATTTTCCCAAAAAAGGTGAAATAAATGAAGATGAGACTCTCTATGAAATGTTGAATTCAGAAGATCAGATAATGTTGTCAGATATACATGATAAATCAATGGATCAAGAAATGGTTCCTGGTCCAAGTGTGAGTTTTGAATCCCAAAATCCTATAGATGAAACTGAACTTTAATTAATTAAGAGTACAAGAAAAAGTGTACCTAAACGATCTTATGAGATTGAGGATTATTTTTTTGGTATCTCCAACAGAATTGGATGAACCTAATTGTGTGACTGAGGATTTATCGAGCCCTAAAAAGGATGAATGGTTAAAAATGATGAAAGAAGAATAGGAGTTCATGAAAACCAACAAAGTCTAGGATACAATTGACCTTCATTAGGGACGTGGAGCTATTGGGAATAAATAGATTCTCAAAGTTAACAGAACATGATTGGTGGAAAAATCTTTTACTCAAGAAGCTGGAATAGATTATAAGGAAACTTTTTCACCAGTTGTGATATTTACCTCTATACGATTACTTGTGGCTATTGTTAAACCAAATGGATGTGAAGACCGCTTTTCTCAATGGAGAACTAAGCGAGGAAATCTACATGAAAAAACCAATAAGTTTCATTCTTAAAGACCAAGAAAAGAAGGTTTGTAAACTGAAAATATCAATTTATGGCCTAAAGCAATCTTCAAGGTAGTGGTAACTGAGATTTCATAAGGAGGCGATTTCCTTTGATTTCACCAGGATTGATGAAGACTATTGCATCTATGTGTAAGAGTCCACTGGAAATTCTAATTCTTTCTCTTTACGTGGATGATATTTTTTTAGCTGGAAATAATTTGGAGTATGTAAAAATTATCAAGTCGTGGCTTTTGAAATCATTTGATATGAAAGATATGGGTGAAGCAGATTATATATTCGGTGTTAAGATACAAATAGATCATTCCATTAAATCCTTGAGTTTATCTCAAGAAACGTACATAAAGAAAATATTATATCACTTTCGAATTAATAGTTGCAAACCCATGGATACTCCTAAGATAGAGGTGAAACTGTATGCCTTGAAATGTTTATAAAGATTGAAAAAGAAAAGGAAGACATGTCTCAAGTTCCATATTCTAGTGTTGCCGGGAGTTTTTCAACCTCAATTTGTCTAGTCGAGAGGCACCGCCAGAAAAACCATCCATCATTGAACCACCAAAATTAGAGTTGAAGGAACTTCCACCTCATCTCAAATATGTTTTCTTAGGGGCAAACAACACACTTCCGGTAATTATTGGAAGTGATCTTAAACAATGGCAAGTGGAGTTGTTAATCATCGTGTTGAAGAAGCACATTAAGGCCTTGGGGTGGTCGATTGCCGACATTGTAGGTATTTCACCGGGTGTATGTACTCACAAAATAAACTTGGCGGACAATTGTAAACAAAGTATTGAACATTAAAGAAGATTAAATATTTTGATGCAAGAAGTGGTAAAGAAAAAAATAATAAAATGGTTGGATGCAGGAGTCATTTTCCCAATTGTGGACAACCAATGGGTAAGCTCGACAGAACGTGTTCCGAAAAAGGGTGGTATCATGGTAATTCCCAATGACAAGACTAAGTTAATTGCCACTAGACCCGTTACCGGGTGGCGTGTGTGCATGTACTATAGGAAGCTAAATTCTTGGACTGAGAAAGATCATTTCCCCATGCCATTTATTGATCAAATGCTTGATAGGCTTGCCAAAAAGGGGTGGTATTGCTTTCTTGATGGATATTCCGGGTACAACCAGATCTCCATCGCACTAGAGGATCAAGGAAAGACAACGTTTACATGCCCCTGTGGCACCTTCGCATTCAAGTGAATTTCATTTGGGCTATGTAATGCTCCGACTACTTTTCAACATTGTATGCTATCGATCATTGCAGATATGGTAGAAGACTCTATGGTGGTGTTCATGGATGATTTCTCAGTGGTGGAAGATTCTTTTGAGAAGTGTTTGAAGCATTTCGAAATGGTGTTGAAAAGGTGTATGGATTCAAATTTGGTCCTCAATGGGGAGAAGTGTCACTTTATGGTGAAAGAGGTAATTGTGTTTGGGTACAAATTTTTGGGGAAGGTATTGAAGTCAATCAAGCAAAAATTCAAGTGATCAAAAAATTACCTCCCCCAATTTCGGTAAAAGGTGTGAGGAGCTTTCTTGTCCATGTCGAGTTTTATTGACAGTTTATTAAAGACTTCTCCAAAATCGCTATTTCATTGTGTTCTTGAAAAAGAGAGCACATTTGTCTTTGATAATTCTTGTATGATGGCTTTTAAAACACTCAAGGAGAAAATCTCAACCCCAATAATCATTGCCCCTGATTGGAACCTCCTTTTGAAATAATGTGCGATGCTAGTGGGTTGGCTTTAGGAGCTGTTCTTGGCCAGCGCAAAAACAAGTTATTTCATCCTATCTATTGTGCTAGCAAAATATTGAATTGTGCTCAAAAGAATTACACCGTAACGGAACAAGAACTGTTGGTTGTGGTATATGGGTTTGAGAAGTTTCGAGCATACTTGTTGGGTACTAAAGTGGTGGTTACCATAAACCACACAACCTTAAGGTACCTAATGGCGAAAAAGAGGCTAAGCCAAGGTTGATCCGATGGGTGTTACTTCTTCAAGAATTTGACTTCGAGGTGAAAGATAGAAAAGGGTGTGAGAACCACGTAGTTGACCATCTTTCAAGGTTGGAGGCAGATGCTAAAATGGTTGAAGAGAAAAACATTGACGATGCTTTCCCGGATGAGTCGGTAATGGTAATTTCTACACCCTCTGTTCCTTGGTATGCTGATTTTGTAATTATTATTGTGTGTGGGCTGTTACATGATGATTTGAGTAGCCACCAAAAGAGGAAGTTCATATTTGATGTGAAGAAGTATATGTGGAATGAACCTTTCCTTTTTAGGGAATGTGTTGATAACACCATTTAGCATTGTGCACCGGAAGTGGAAGTGTATAAAATCCTTGAAGCATGTCATGCCTCGCCAGCAGACGGTAATCATGGAGGCATTCGTACGGCCTCTAAGATCTTATAATTTGGCTACTATTGGCCGATAATGTTTAGGGATGCTCATGCATTTTAAAAATGTTGTGTTCAATGTCAATTGCAAGGGAGTATATCTAGAAGATATGAATTGCCACTTTCACAAATCCTTGAAATTGAACTGTTTGATGTTTGGGGGATTGATTTCATGGGCCCCTTTTCTAGCTCTTTTGGGAATAAGTATAACCTTGTAGTTGTGGATTATGTCTTCATGTGGGTAGAAGCAATAGCCTTGCCAAACAATAAGGCGCGAAGTGTTACCGAATTCTTCAAAAAGAACATCTGCACAAGGTTGGTACCCCAAGGGCCATCATAAGTGATGGAGGATCACACTTTTGCAACCGTCATTTTGCAACCCTCGTTTCAAAATATGGGGTCAAGCACAAAGTGGCAACGCCTTAACATCCATAATCGAGTGGACAAGTTGGAGTGTATAATGGAGAAATAAAGATCATTCTTGCCAAAATAATTAATGCCCACCATACTGATTGGTCTAGCAAGCTTGACGATACTCTTTGGGCCTATTGTGCGGCTTTTAAATCTCCCATTAGTATGTCTCCCTACAAGTTTTGTTTGGAAAAGCTTGCCATCTTCCGGTGGAATTATAACACAAGGCTTTATGGGCGCTGAAGAAGATAAATATGAATTAGGATGTAGCATCCAGAGATCGTGTGCACCAGATCCTTGAGCTGGATAATTTCATTTACAGGCCTACGAAAGCTCAACACTATATAAGGAGAAAGTTAAATGGTGGCATGATGCTAAGATACTACCCCGCGAGTTTCGGGTGGGGGAGTTAGTCCTATTATTCTATTCAAGGTTGAAACTCTTCCCAGGCAAGATCAAATCCAAGTGGACTGGTCCACACTCTATCACAAGGGTATATAGCAATGGAGCAATTGAAATTGAAGATGCAAAGGGAGTTCGATTCACAAGCAATGGATAGAGGTTGAAAGCATACTTTGGGGAAAGTCATGACGTGAAGGCTGGTGAAGTGGTGTATCTGGATCATGTTTTAAGAACATGTCCACGTCATGATGCTAGATTAAATTAGGCGCTTCTTGGGAGGAAACCCATGCATTAGTTGTTTTCAATAACGTGGGTGCTAACATGAGCATTTATTTTCTAATAGGCGATGGTAAGGGCACTAGGAAATGCGCCGAGTACAGTAGGTGAAGCTCTAATGAGTTTACCCAATGGGCGGCTCAACTTTAGGTGCTTACTGTCTCTTTTGGCGATGCTTGTGAAAGAAAGGCGATAAGCCGACTCTAGTTGGCAACCTCGATGTAGTCAGTATGAAAAATGGATGGCACACTAGTAACTTCGGTGACACTCAGGCAAGAACGATGATACGCTGATGCACCATGGGCGATCAAAGTGTAGCTCGCCGAAGTGACAAACATATTTTCCAAAATTACAGCCTCGATAGGCGATCTTGGTCTACTCGATGATTCACCGACCAGAGGAGAGGACTACCAATCCCAGTGATTACTCAAGGAGTGCTCCTACCTTGATCTCTTTACGACATTTTTGTGCATTGAGGACACTACATTTATTTTTTGGTGGGGTGAGGGCCTTCGTACCAATATTCCCCTTTTGATTGTAGTTTTATGTTTGTTTATATTAGAGTGCTCTTTTGAGTAAATGTGTGTCTCTTAACTTCTATTTCATTCTCCCTTGATGTCGAAACCCCCCATGAGTTCAAATCATGAAATGCTTGAAGTTTTCATTAAAATTTGAGGATCGATTGTGTCCAATATCGATGTATTGAATAGTACTCATGATGAGCATGATTCATTGTGTTGGTTGCGAGAATTAAAATGATGTAGTTACACCTTTGAGAGATCTCTTTGAATCTTTTGGCGACTAGTTGCGTTTTGATGTGAGCCTTGCAATAAACATCGCACGTACACATTTTATCTTTTTGGGATGTGAAAAATGAGTTTATTTCAAAGTGTCATGTGTGGTGAGGTCTTACTTGAAAGCATGCATGTGGAGTCCTAGAGTTTTTCTTGTAAGTCCAATTGTGTGAATCTTGTGAATGTGAGACATGACCTTGGGCAAAAATTTGATGAGGGAACCAAATTGTCAATAAAGCCTTTGTGACTACCTAGTGAGGGTGTGAATCCATGTTGGCAGTACTTGAGCCTTACTTATTTGTTGACAATCAAAAGCCTCTTGAGCCAAATTATCCCTACATTCTTACCAAAAATCCTTTTTGAGGCATTGTGATGTTTGAATATCCAACTTAGGCCAAAAACCTAAGTTGGGGGTGTGAAAAGGAAGGATGAATGAAAGCCAAGTGAAGGGCAAAGGAAAAAGAAATGAGACTCAAATCTGAAAAATTTGTAAAAAAAAAGAACCCCTCCTTATAAAAAGGATGACTAGCTGCGTTTTGTTAAAAAAATTGTGATGGAAATAGCTTGGGAAAATGAAAATGAAAAAGAGAAGTGAATGAAATAAAATGAGATTCCAAATAAATTGAGTGGAAAATCAAGAGTTGAGTTCTCAAATGAAAAAGAAGAAAAAGAACTTGAGAAAAGGTGATGATGATTGCAACAATGCTTTGAAAAAGTCATCATTTGAAGTTTTTTTTATCATTATTTAGTGTAACACCTCGGGTTCTAAATACGGAAATTTCAGTTTTTCCAAAAAAACTTTGGTGCCAGCACAGACGGAGCCACTAACGGTTCGTAGGTCAGACCACGGACCGTAGGTGGGGCCGTGATTAGCTCGTCCAGATTTTTCCAGAATATCAAGTTCCAGTACTTTTCCGATGGCTCACCAGGATGGTCCGTTGGTTAGTTCACGAGTCGTAGGTAGGTTTCGTAGGTGAGTCTCAGACTTAGTAGAATTTTACAGTCACAGTTGAGACCCATGACTGGGCATGTACGGCCCATAGGTGGACCCACAGACCGTACGTGGGCCCGTCACTAGGAGTCCAAAATTCTTGGTTTCTGAACTCACCGACGACCAACCAGGATAGTTCACAATGGTTTAGAGTTGTCTCTTGTGGCATATGTGAAAGCAAAAAAAGGTCTTGATCCGACTTTGGTTGCATTGAAGGAAGCGGTGCTTAAAAAGTTTGTAGAGGCTTTCTCCAAAGGGAGAGATGGTGTGCTTCGATATTAAGGTCGTTTGTGTGTTCCCAATGTAGATGACTTGAGAGAGCAGATCTTATCAGAAGCCCAGAGTTCTCGATATGCCATTCACCCGGGAGCCACCAAGATGTACCGTGACTTGCGGGAGGTCTATTGGTGGAATGGGATGAAGAAGGATATTACGGAATTTGTGGCTTAGTGTCCTAATTGTCAACAAGTGAAAGTTGAACACCCAAAGCCAGAAGGTTTATCCCAAGACATTAGCATTCCTACTTGTAACTGGGAAGAATTGAATATGGACTTCATTGTTGGGTTACCACGCACCCGGCGACAACATGATTGAATTTGGGTTATTGTAGACCGAATGACGAAATCAGCTCATTTCATTCATGTCAAGGTTTCATATTCGACGGAGGACTATGCAAAGTTGTGTTTGAGGGAAATGGTAAGGTTTCATGGAGTGCCCTTGTCCATTATCTCTGATCGTGGTACCCAATTTACTTCTCAGTTTTGGAAATCTTTCCAAAAGTGTCTTGGTACTCGTGTTAAGCTTAGTATGGCCTTTCATCCACAAAACGATGGGAAAGCGGAGCGTACTATCCAAACTTTGGAAGATATGTTGAGGGCATGTGTAACTAATTTCAAGGGTAATTGAGATGATCACTTGCCTTTGATTGAGTTTGCATATAATAATAGCTATCACTCAAGTATTGGCATGGCTCCATTTGAGGCTCTATATGGTAGGAGGTGTAGATCTCCTATAGATTGGTTTGAAGTGGGTGAAGTTTCTTTGATAGGTCCCTAATTGCTACACGAGGCTATGGAGAAATTTTGGCTTATTAGAGAAAGGTTGAAAACGACTCAAAGTCGACAAAAGTCCTATGCCGATGTTAGACAAAAGATCTTCAGTTTGAGGTAAATGATTGGGTCTACTTGAAGATTTCACCCATGAAGGTTTTAATGAGATTTGGGAAGAAAAAGAAGCTTAGTCCCTGTTATGTGGGCCCATATTAGATTTTGAGGCGTATTGGGAGAGTTGCTTCTGAACTTGAATTGCCTAATGACTTGGCATCGGTGCATCCAGTTTTCCATGTCTTTTTATTGAAGAAATGTGTTGGAGACCTGACATCTATAGTTCCCTTGGAAGGTTTGGGAGTCAAGGAGAATCTTTCTTATGAGGAAGTTCCGGTTGAGATTTTAGACCGGCAAGTTAAGAAACTAAGAAACAAAGAAGTTGCTTCTATAAAGGTTCTTTTGAGGGATCAGTTAGTTGAGGGTGCTACTTGGGAGGCCGAGGCCGATATGATGTCCCATTATCCTCATCTCTTTCCTTCTGTCCCTACTCTATCTTGAGGTATTGAGTTCCTCATTGTTTACTCTTTTGGTGTCATGTGTCTTAGATATTCCAATGATTTCCTCATTTATGCATGTTCATGAAAAGCTTAAAATTTTGAGGAAAATGAGTTACTTGATTGATTTCTACATTTTTATGTGCATTTAAGTATGAGTGGTATCTAGACTTCTTGATATGATGTTTCGAACATGCTTTAGCTTGGAGTTGATGTTTCCTCCTCAAATATGTGTATTTACGTAATTGCATTCATGTTGTGCTGTTAAATTTAGTTCCTACCCTCCTTATGATGTCTTGAATCTCATTTGAGGATGAATGTCCCCAATGGGGAGATATTGTAACACCTCGGATTCTGAAGACCGAAATTTCAATTTTACAAAAAAACTCTGGTGCCAGCAGAAACAGAGCCACCAACGGTCCGTAGGTCAGACCACGAACCCTAAGGTAAGGCAGTGGTTAGCCAGTCCAGATTTTTCCAGAATATTAAGTTCCAGTACTTTTCTGACGGTTCACCAGGACGGTCTGTTGGTTAGTGCACGAGTAGTAGGTAGGTTTCGTAAGTGAGTCCCACACTTAGTGGAATTTTAGAGTAAAAGTTGAGACCCAAGATGGGATATGTACGGCCCGTAGGTGGACCCACAGTACGTACATGCGCCCGCCATTGGGAGTCCAAAATTATTGGTTTCAGAACTCACCGATGACCAACCAGGACGGTCCGTGGTCTGACCAACGGACCATAGGTTGGGTCGTTGGTGAAGTTTGACTGTTATTTTAAGAGGGGCTTTGAGGTCTTTCCTAATTATTCTAGCCTAATACTATGTCATTTTACCCTCTATTAGAAGCCCTATATAAACGTTTTTAACCACAAAGTCTTCCAAATCAATTCATTCTCTCAAATTCTCAAATGAAGAACAAGTCACCCTCTCAAATATTTCTCTCTCTAGAAGAAGAAGAAGCCTAGAGTTTTCAAGTCAAGCCTCCAATTCCTCCATTGAAGTCAAGATTTTGGCATTAAGGTATGATAGTGTTCATCTATGGAGCCCTTTCCTCCATAGAGTTCCTAAATTTCTCAATTTTGAAGTTAGAAATCCCCAATTGAAGTTAGGGTTTTCTTCTATGTCATGGGTTCCTTTCAATGTTGAATTATTTGATTGTTTTATGATATATTATGCATGAATTGAGTTAATTCCATGTTTTTAAGATGAATCCCTATGAACCCATGCATAACTCATGTTTCTAAGCTATGATGATATAATATGGGTTTTGAACTATGAAAGATGAGTTTATGAAGATATGCATGCTCTTATGAAATTGATGAAACTATTTTAAGGATGCTTTGAGAGTGAAGTATCAATATGATTGTTGTTGTGTTGTGAAAGGGTTTCTCATGTACACATGAAAGAATGAATGTGAAAGGTTGTCCCACATAAATGATTCTAAGGTTGAAAGGTCTTCTCAGCTAAAATAAATCAAAGTTAAGGAGTTATTCTAATAATGAAGCTAGCGGCGATTACCCATGACATCCAATGATAAGTCAAGTGGCGATTAACCATGTCTCATGAATGTTAAGGAAAGTTAAGAATAATGATTATTCCATGGGAGTTATGCTTAACACCGAGTGGACAAGTGGCAATTACCCATGTTCCGTAAACTATGTGCCACCATAGGTTGTCTAGATAGACATTAGCTAGTGGATCCATGTAAGCTAGAAGTTCATGGTTCTTACCTTGGCAAGGGAGAACACCTCTTTTCAGTGTGGGGTAGACATCGGATTCCATGTTTGTCATGCCCCAAGCTACCCCCAGGATGCGGAAACGGGACCTAGGATCACGAGTGACCCCAAGCTAACCCTGCTGGCATAACATAAGCATACTATGATAACTGAAATAAGATAATTCTGTGAGGAAGCTTAAATATGAGATAAACTGAAAGTGATGGGGAATACCCATTCTAAATCTGGATATATAATCTGAGAGTTTAACGACAACTGAAATATCAAACTCGAATCTAGAACTGATTCTAACTATGTCTGAAATAAAGTCTCTAACTGACTAGAGATGCTGAGACATGTCCCCAGCTAACTCTAGCAAAATTGAAACTAAAAGACTACAGATGGAAAGGTAACATGTCAATTTTCCTCGAAGAATGAGGACTCACCACTGATGCTGCTGAACTGGAGATCAAGGACCGATCTATGCGTGATCTGGAAGCTGAGAACCTGAACCTACATCACGAGAAGATGTAGCGTAGAGTATGCGTCAGTACTTGAAAGGTACTGAGCATGCAAGATAGAATAAAGATGAACAATATACATAACTGAACAAAGCATATAACTGAGCAATGATGTAAGATAAGCATGATACTATACTGGAAATACTGAACATGAACTAACTCAATGCAATGACCAAGTTTATAACATGCTGAGACTGAATGCAATAAAATCTGACTATGAGGGAGCTACTAATAACAGACATAAAATCACATGAGCTAAATATGGAGTCCGATATATACGCCCTATCGAGAGGACCCAATATACCCTGCCAGAGGTATAGAGGCATGACTAGCGTGATCACTAAAATGAGGCCAACAGAGGGGACTTACAACCTACGGGGCACGTAGTTCTGGGACTTGAGGGTGATTGACCCTAGTCCAACTCGGTATTAAGTCTACTCCCAACTGATTATGTAAATAACACATTATGACTGAAATTCTGTAATACTGGATAGCTCAAAATACTGACATGCAAAATCTGAGAATGCAACATTAATGTACTGATAATGAAACATTCGCATCTGAGGCATGTATATCTGAAATAACTGACCTAGCATGTGTAATTCATGAACTAAAAAGAACTACATAGCTAGGGTTCTGAGTTTACAAAATCATCTACACAAAACAATACTTAAATCATGATAATCTGATTAGAAACAATAAAATAACTAATGCATAATGATCTGCTGAAATTCTAGAAACCCTAGGTCTAGATAATATGAAGGAATCAAGAATCTGACTGAATTCTAAGGACCTAATGGGTGAAAGGAACCCACTAGTGAAATCCCACATACCTGGTGACGAATTCCACAGAGAAATCTTTCGATTTCGGGATGGAACTGATGAAACCTTATTGTATTTTGGAACTAGGGCTGGTCGACTTCTTCCCCTTTATTTCTCTAGTTTGATTGATTTCTTGGTGAATAATTTGACTAGGGTAAGTTCTAATTTTTTTACTAGGCTAAAACTGACAAAAAATACATAGTTTAGGGATCCAAAGCATAAGGAAAAGACTAAACGACCCCTGACTTAAAAAGATGTCGGGGCCACCAATGGGAATGACCGACGGACCATGGATGGACCGACGGTCCGTGCTGGTCAGCCGTCGTTAGACGTTTGGGACTGAAATTGGGAGGTCTGACTTATGACCCTGAACCACGGACCGTGGTCTGACCTATGGTATGTAGGTCCCGGCGTGGGTCGACACTTAGCTAATTTTTCTGAGGGTTCTAGGGAAGGGTCACAGGTGGCCATCCACGGACCACCAGCACATGCCGTGGGTCACCCTACGGTCCGTGGGTGGTAACTCTGGGTTGCGCCTGCAACTTCTGGAAATCTGTATTTTGGTCTGTTTTTGGATACGAGGTGTTAGATTACTCCCCCTTGGGAATATTTGTCCTCGAATGAAGACTAAACTAGCTGAATAGGGAGGGTAAGAGATGCAAACGCTAGCACTAAGTACTAGAGACTGATTTCTGACTAAACTGAGTTCCAAGAACATGTAAATACGCTGAAAATGCAAATACAAACTGAAGAAACATGATACTAAGACTGAATCTGCGCATAAATGACTGAAAAACTGGAGAGGAACTATTACCTCAAGCTGGAATGGAATCGGAAGGATAGAGGTGAGGATACTTGGCCTTCATGGCTACTTCTGCTTCCCAAGTAGCTCCCTTTACGGACTGACTCCTCCACAAAACCTTAACTGAAGTGACTTCTTTGTTTCTCAACCTTCTAACCTGACGATCAAGAATCTCAACTGGCACATCCTCATAAGTGTGACTATCTTTCACAACCACACTCTCTAAAGGTACTATGGATGCTGGATCACCCACACACTTCTTCAACAACGAAACGTGAAAGACCGGATGCACTGCTACTAGTTTTGCCTAAGAGGGATATGCGCTGCCTACAGGGCTATATCGTTGTCAAAAAGGGCTATGTGACTTCTTACAAAGACAAGGGGCAATCGATAGGGGTATGTAGATTGATTTGGCACCTTCTGGGCTTATGGGGGCCTAGGTAGGTGGTGTGTTGTTTGTACCTGCCGAGCTTATGGGGGCTTGGTTAGGTTGTTGTTTGATCATTTTTTGTATTTTTAGATTCAGTAGTGGGTTAGCAT